>PVJS01057228.1:0-12114 GCA_004027185.1 Glis glis | reverse complement strand
AAAAAAAAAAAAAAAAAAAAAAAAAAAAGTGAAAAGCTCTCAAAAGATGGGCAGGAGCGTGGCGTGGTGGCGCACGCTTGTAATCCCAGTACTTGGGAGGCAGAGACTGGAGGATCCGGGTTCACGGCCAGCCTCAGCTACCTAGTGAGGCCCTCCGCAACTTAGTGAGACCCTGTTTCAAAATAAATAATAAAAAATAGGGATGGGTGTGTAGCTCGGAGGTAGAAAGCCCCTGGGTTCAATCCCTGGTACAGCAAAAAAAAGATGGGCAGGGGAAAAAAAAAATTTCTTCCCAACAGGTGACTGAACAGCTTTAGTGTTAATATCATCTACTTGCAAAGAAGGATTACCTCTTAAGTAAATCAAATCTACTAGGGTTGTCTGAAATAACCAAACAGAAACTTGTAGTGATGTTGAAGAGTTGGAACAAAAATAGTAAAAAATAACAACAACAAAAAAGAAAATCACACAGAACTATACCAACAAGAAAAGAAGAGCCAGGCATGGTGGTGCAAACCTGTAATCCTAGTACTTGGGAGGCTGAGACAAGAGGATCGCAGATTTGAGGACAGCCTCAATAAGTAGTGAGACTCTCATCAACCCACTGACACCCTGTTTCAAAATAAAAAAATAAAATAGGGTTGGAGATGTAGCTTGGAGGTAGAATGCCCCTAGGTTCAATCCCAAATACCACAAAAAAAGAAAGAAAAACAAACAAGCAAACAAAAAAGAAGGTAGGAGATATAACAAAAGCATTCCTAATACGACTATTATTTACTATACAGATTAACATGAGTATAATCAAATCTACTGGAATGTCCAATAAGGAAGACTTTCAAATAATAATCTTTGTTAGGAGACTGAAGGGTAATGTATTCAACAAAATCAGCCAGCAAAATAGGAAACAACAAAATCAGCCAGCAAAATAGGAAAATATTACCTTAAATCAAGACTAGAGCCGGGTGCACACTTGTAATCCCAGTACTTGGGAGGCGGAGACCAGAGGATCCTTAGTGAGGCCCTCCGCAACTTCGTGAGACCCGGTTTCAAAATAAAAGGATAAAAAAAGGGCCAGGGGTATAGCGCGGAGGTAGAATGCCCCTGGGTTCAATCCCCAGTACCGCAAAAAAAAAAAAAAAAAAAAAGACTAGCAATTCGGGAGTCTGTGCTATTAATGAACTGATCATGATACCTCACTTTTAAAAGATGATTTATGAAGATTCTATTGTAGAAGGGAAGTTTCTAAAAGGAACTGCAGAGTTAAATTGCCCAGGAGGACCTAAGAGCTTAGCTATACCAAATGGCACAAAAATTAGGTTTGAGACAAATTAACTACCATCTAATATAAAATACTTGACTAGGCCGGGCGTGGTGGCGCACGCTTGTAATCCCAGTACTTTGGGAGGCGGAGACCGGAGGATCAGGGTTCGCGGCCAGCCTCAGAGCGCCCGCTCTCTCTCTCTCTCTCTCTCTCTCTCTCTCTCCTTAGGCCCTCCGCAACTTCGTGAGACCCGGTTTCAAAATAAAGCATAAAAAAAATAGGGCCGGGGGCGTAGCGCGGAGGTAGAACGCCCCTGCGTTCAATCCCTGGTACCGCAAAAAAAAAAAAAAAAAAAAAAATACTTGACTATATTATCTAGAAAATTCTAACATAAAAAAGAATACTCAGCTGGGCATGGTGGCGCACGCTTGTAATCCCAGTAATTGGGAGGTGGAGAACGGAAGATCCAGGTTTGCGGCCAGTCTCAGCTACTTAGTGAGGCCTCCGCAACTCAGTGAGACCCGGTTTCAAAATAAAGGATAAGAAATAGGGCCGGGGGTGTAGCTCGGAGGTACAATGCCCCTGGGTTCAATCCCCGGTACCGCAAAAAAAAAAAAAAAAAAAAAAGAATACTCAAGACAGGTGTGTTGGCACACTCTTGTAATCCTATTACTTGGGAGGCTGAGACTGGAGGATCTGGGTTTGCGGCCAGCCTCAGCTACTTAGTGAGGCCTCTACAACTTTGTGAGACCCTTTTTCAAAAATAAAGAATAAGAAATAGGGCTTAGGGCTAGGTGTAACCCGGAGGTATAATGCCCCTGGGTTCAATCTCCGGTAACACCAAAAAAAAGAAAAGAAAAGAATACTCAGATGGCCTCTTTTCAACAAATCAAAGTAAAAGGTTTTCATTAAGCACATACAAGAATTATCTCTGGCAGGAGAAAAAAACGGCACCCAATTTGCTTTATAAAACTCTTATTTTTATTTATTTTTTAATTTTTTGTGGTATTGGGGAATGAACCCAGGGGAATTCTACCTCCAAGCTACACCCCAGCCCTCTTTTATTTTTATTTTCAAATAGGGTCTCACTAGGTTGATAAGAGTCTCAATATTTGCTGAGGCTGTCCTTGAAACTGTGATCCTCCTGTTTCAGCCTGGCAAGTACTGAGATTACAGACATGCACCACCACACCCGGCTTAAGAAATTAAAAAAATCAAAAGACAAACCTTTTTAAAACTTAGAATAAAATTCTACTTCATAGAAAAATACAATGCTTTGTAGAAAGACAATTTGGTAATCTAATTTGAGAGAAAGGAAAATTTCACAAGTTGGCCTAATAAATTTTAACACGAAGTCTCAAGCCATACCTCAGAGTTTGAACCACCATCATAAGCACTGGTAGCCAATCGAGCCAAGTTACAGAGATGCTGAAACAGGTTTAAGCCAGTCATGCTAATCGTTTCAGGTTTTAGCTGGGGCATCTTGGGGAAAAATGTTAAAACTAGGTTAGTG
The DNA here is from genome assembly GCA_004027185.1 of Glis glis. Lineage (NCBI taxonomy): Eukaryota > Metazoa > Chordata > Mammalia > Rodentia > Gliridae > Glis > Glis glis. The sequence goes on along the minus strand of PVJS01057228.1, from coordinate 9,340 downwards.
TGATAATTAAGTTAGCAGATTTTATTTTATATACATTAACAACTTTAATTTACAGAAAACATTGTAAGATGAAATACATCAGTTCATAATTTTAGTGTAATTTTTATTTATTTATTTATTTATTCTGCGGTACCGAGGATTGAACCCAGGGGCGTTCTACCTCCAAGCTACACCCCCAGCCCGATTATTTATACTTTATTTTGAAACCGGGTCTCACGAAGTTGCGGAGGGCCTCACTAAGTAGAGAGAGAGACAGGGAGAGAGAGAGAGAGAGCTGAGGCTGGCCACGAACCCGGATCCTCCGGTCTCCACCTCCCAAAGTACTGGGATTATAAGCGTGCGCCACCACGCCCGGCTTAGTGTAATTTTTAAATTAAAACATAAAATTTAATGAAAATTCTATTCAGGCATAACTGAAACCTATCTGATATGTTTTTTTGGTTTTTTTTGAGGTACTGGGGATTGAACCCAGGGGTGTTCTACCTCCGAGTTACACCCCCAGTCCTATTTTATTTTTATATGGAACTGGGGGTGGTGGTGCACGCTTGTAATCCCAGTACTTGGGAGGCGGAGACTGGAGGATCCGGGTTCTCGGCCAGCCTCAGCTATTTAGTGAGGCCCTCCGCAACTTCATGAGACCCTGTTTCAAAATAAAGGATAAAAAAGAGGGCCAGGGGTGTAGCTCGGAGGTAGAACACCCCTGGGATCAATCCCCGGTACTGCAAAAAAAGAAAAAAAAAGATTTTTATATGGAGTAGTGTCTTGCTAGGTTCAGGAGAGTCTCACTATTTGCTGAGGCTATCCTCCAACCTGCAATCTTCCCAAGTATTAGGATTACAAGCATCCATCACCACACCCAGTCCAATTATTATTAATTTAAGTACTTTAGTTAAGGAATAAAACATATTTATAAATATAAACTGAGTACTCATTTAGTTACAAATAGTATGAAGAACAAGGCTACAGAAAAACATTAGTGGAAAAATTATATAATAACTGTCCAAAACAAGTACATTTGTCTTAATTTTTATTTATTTTTTTGTGGCACTGGGGATTGAACCTAGCCAGGGGCATTCTACCTCCAAGCTACACCCCCAGCCCTACTTTTTGTTCTTTTTTTGATACAGGGTCTCATTAAGTTGCGGAGGGCCTCACTAAGTAGCCGAAGCTGGCCGAGAAAACGGATCCTATGGTCTCAGACTTCCAAGTACTGGGATTAAAAGTGTGTGCCACCATGCCCGGCCATTTGTCTTAATTTTTTTTGTTTTGGGAGGACACTGGGGATTGAACCCAGGGGCATTCTACCCAAAGCTACACTCCCAGCCCTATTTTATCTTTTTATTTTTGAAACAGCGTCTTGCTAGATTGATGAGAGTCTATTTGCTGAGGCTGTCCTCAAACCTGTAATCCTCCTGTCTCAGGCTCCTAAGTAATAGTAATACAAGCGTGTGCCACCATGCCAGGCTTGTATTTGTCTAATTTTTAAAAGCTATGTCCAAAAGTCTGGGCGTGGCGGTACACATCTGTAATCCCAGTACTTGGGAGGCTGAGAAAGGAGGATCACAGGTTTGCCATCAGCCTCAGCAACCTTGTGAGGCCCCCTGCAACTTAGTGAGACCCTGTTTCAAAATAAAAAAGAAAAAGAGCTGGGGGTATAGCTCAGAGGCAGAATGGCTCTAGGTTCAATCCCCAGTACTGCAAAAAAGAAAAAGAGAGGCTTATGTAGTGGCACAGGCCTATAATCCCAGTACTTGAGAGGCTGAAACAGGAGGATTGCAGGATTGAAGCCTCAGCGATATAGCAAGACTCTCAGCAACCTACCGAGATGCTATTTCAAAGCAAAATGTAAAAAGGGCTGGGGGTATAGCTTGGAGGTACAACACCTCTGGGTTCCACTCCCAACAAACACCACAAGGAAAAAAAGAGAAAACTTACAGAATTCATCTTTTTTTTTTATTTTGCGATACTGGGGATTGAACCCAGGGACATTCTACCTCCGACCTACAACCCCAGCCCTATTTTTTATTCTTTATTTTTAAACAGGGTCTCACTAAGTTGCAGAGGGCCTCACTATGTAGCTGAGGCTGGCCACAAACCCAGATCCTCTGGTGTCAGCCTCCCAAGTACTGGGATTACAAGTGTGTGCCACCACACCCAGCTCACAATTCGTATTTCAATACAAAAGGGGAGGCTCAGACAGGAGGATCGCAGGTTCTTGGCCAGCCTCAGCTACTTAGTGAGGCCCCCAGCAAAGAGACCCTGTTTCAAAAATAAAGAATAAAAAATAAGGTTGGGGGTGTAGCTTGGAGGTAGAATGGTCCTGAGTTCAATCCAAAGTACCAGATACACAAAAAATGATAGAGATACAGAAAAACAATATAAACAATGAAACAGTCAGAAAATACAATTACCTTTTCCAGGAAAAGATGTTTGTAAGTTTCCATTCCCATCGCATGTTGATCTTTACTTCGAACTTGATTTAAAAACCAATGGAGTGCATCATCAAAACACTCAGAATCTTCTACTAAACAATGCCATAAAATGTCGACTTGCTCTAAACTTAACCCTAGGAAAAAAATTATAAATTTTATACTTCAGTAACTTTGCAAAAATACAATTGTACCTGCCCTTTGATATGTGTGTGTATGTAGTTTTTCTATTTATATAAAATACGAGCTGGGTGTGGTGGCACACACTTGTAATCCCGGTACTTGGGAGGCTGAGACAGGAGGATCGCAGGCTCGCATTCACCCTCAGCGACTTAGTGAGGCCTCTGCAACTTAGTGAGACCCTGTTTCAAAGTAAAGAATAAAAAAAATAGGGCTGGGGGTGTAGCTCAGAGGTTGAATGTCCCGGGTTCAATCCCCACTACCGCAAAAAATTATAAATAAATAAAATACATATGTCATACTTAACTGTATCAATAACAATTCCTTAGATTTTCCTACTTAGAAAATTTTGCATCATGGTACATGTAACAGTTTGGTCCTAATTCAATGTAGTAAAAGCATCGATTTTGCCGAGAATCTAAAGGAGCCAAAGGCTTTGTTTTGTGTGTGTGGTACTACAGATTGAAAACAGTGTAACTCTACCTCTGAGCTACAGTGCCAGCCCTTCTATTTTACTCTGAAGGTGAAGGAGAATTTTTTTTTTTTTGGTACTGGGGATTGAACCCAGAGGCATTAAACCTCCAACCCGATTTTATTTCATATTTAGAAACAGGGTCTTGCTAAGTTACAGAGGTCTCGCTAAACTGCCGAGGATGGCTTCAAACCTGCGATCCTGATATCTAAGCTTCCCAAGTACTGGGATTATAAGTGTGAGCCAGGCCGGGGGTGGTGGCGCATGCTTGTAATCCCAGTACTTTGGGAGGCAGAGACTAGAGGATCAGGGTTAGCGGCCAGCCTCAGCTCTCTCTCTCTCTGTCTCTCTCTCTCTCTCTACCTAGTGAGGTCCTCAGCAACTTGGTGAGACCCGGTTTCAAAATAAAGTATAAAAAAATAGGGCCGAGGGTGTAGCGCGGAGGAAGAACGCCCCTGGGTTCAATCCCTGGTACCGCAAAAAAAAAAAAAAGTGTGAGCCACCATGCCCGGCTTTAGGAGAATCTTATTGAATTGCCCAGGTTCGTGCTTGCTTCGGCAGGACATACATTAAAAGTGAAACAATACAGAAAAGATTGCGTGCAAGGATGACACGCAAATTCATGAAGGATTCCATATTTCAAAAAATTAAATAAATTGCCCAGGATGACCTTGATCTAGTGCTGTCTCAGCCTCCTAAGCAGCAGAAAACACAGGCATGCACCGCCACACATGGTTCTTATAGCATTATATAAAAAGTACTTTATAAAAAACATTCACATAACTTATGCTTTCAAAATGTAAATATAACCTATATATAAATAAACTAAAAGCACAGTTATCAAGTATTGTAGAAAAGCTAGTGAGTTTAAAAAATCATTCTCCCGAAAATACAAACTTATCATTTTATTATAGTAAAAATGAATGGGGAGCTGGGCGTGGTGGTGCACGCCTGTAATCCCTGGGAGGCTGAGACAGGAGGATCACAGGTTTGAACCCAGCCTCATCAACTTAGACCCTGTTTCCAAATAAAAAATAAAAAAGGGTTGGGGGTGTAGCTGGAGGTAGAATGCCCCTGGGTTCAATCCCCATTACCAAAAAAAAAAAATGAATGGGGTGGAAATCCCCAAAACTGACAAATTAGTTCTAATTTTGCAAACAGCTAACCTGTAAGTCATTTATTCTGAGAAAAACTTATGCTCCTCAGAGCCAACTAAAAGCAGGGTGTGGTGGTGCACGCTTGTAATCCCAGTACTTGGGAGGCTGAGACAGGAGGATCACAGGTTGAAAGCCAGCCTCAGCAATTTAGTGAGGCCCTTATCAACCTAGTGAGACCCTGTTTCCAAATAAGAAATAAAATCTGTCTGGGGATGTGGCTCGGAGGTAGAATGCCTCTGGGTTCAATTCCCAGTACCACAAAAAAATTAAAAAATAAACTAAAAACAAAGCCGGGCGTGGTGGCGCACGCTTGTAATCCTAGTACTTTGGGAGGCGGAGACCGGAGGATCCGGGTTCGCAGCCAGCCTCAGCTCTCGCGCTCTCTCTCTCCGTCTCTCTCTCTCTCTCTCATTAGTGAGGCCCTCTGTAACTTCGTGAGACCCGGTTTCAAAATAAAGTATAAAAATAGGGCCGGGGGCGTAGCGTGGAGGTAGACTGCCCCTGCGTTCAATCCCCGGTACCGCAAAAAAAAAAAAAAAAAAAAAAACTAAAAACAACTTTTAGTGTGTATTATAATTAAAACACATTAAATAATTAAAAAGAACAAGATAAATGAAGACAGATTAAGAGTCCTCAAAATAAAAAATATGCTCATTAATTATAGTAAACTATGTATATAATAAATCAAAAATGTATTCATAAATGGGGTGAACCACTAATCCACATTAAATAGACCACATATAACCTTTTCTTATTCTAAATTTAATTTTTTGTGTGTGTGATATTTGAAATAGAACCCAAGGATTCATGCATGCTAGGCAAGTGCTCTACCACTGAGCTACATTCACATCCCTTTTTTTTTTTGGTGGCACTGGGGGTGGCACCCAGGGTCATTTCTACCTCTGGGCTATACCCCCAGCCCCTATTTTATGTTTTTATTTGGAAACAGGATCTCGCTAAGTTGCTGAGAGCCACGCTAAGTTGCTGAGGCTGACTTCGAACCTGAGATCCTGCTCTCTCAGCCTCCCAAATACTAGGATTACAGGCGTGTGCCACCACACCCAGCCCCATCCTTTTTACATTTTATTTTGAGCGAGGCATGGTAGCACACACCTATAATACTAGTATTTGGGAGGATGAGACAGGAGAATCACAGGTTCAAGGACAGCCTCAACAAATAGTGAGACTCTTATTAACCTAGCAAGACCCTGTTTCAAAATAAAAATAAAATAGGTCTTGGGGTGTAGCTCAGAGGTAGAATGCCCCTGGGTTCAATCCCCAGTGCCACAAAAAGAAAACTGAGGCAGTGTCTCACCAAGTTGCCCAAGATGGCCTAAAACATGCAAGCCTCCTTCCTTCCTTCCCTCTGCCTTCCGAGTGACTGGGATTATAGGCATGTGCCACCACCGCCAACTAGATGTTCTATGTTTTTGTTGGAGGTGGTATTATAATATTAGTGGCATTTGTTACAACGTTTGCATGTGAAGAAGAAATTATAGAGTTAAAATAGGAAGAGAAGCACATGATGTATCTCTAGATAAGATACAGACTTGAAAGATTGATGACCTCCACACTCAGGCTAGTGAGACACAATCAGATTGACTATATTAACCATAAAAAAAGAAAGAGTCAGCCAGGAGTGGTGGCGCATGCTTGTAATACCTTGGAGGCAGAGACAGGAGGACGGCAGGTTCATGGCCAACCTCAGCTACTTAGTGAGGCCCTCCCCGACTTAGTGAGATCCTGTATCAAAATAAAGAATAAAAAAAATAGGGCTGGGGGTGTAGACCGGAGGTAGAATGCCCCTGGGTTCAATCCCCGGTACCACAAAAAATAAATAAATAAATGTAAACAGGAATTTCAATTGTTTTAATAAAGAGTCTAAATGTTGAAGTAATTTGTAAATATATCGAGAATAATCACTGCAGAAATCCAAAGGCATGGGTAAATTTAACAAGATTTTAAAACATATAGATTAAAAATCTTACTGAAATGATCAGGGGATCCCAGAGTTGAAAATACACATGTCAAGAACTGAAGTCGAACTTGAACTTCGGCACTATGACTATACCTGTAAGAAATCATTAAAATAATTAAGATTCTATTTTATTTTTAAACCAAAAAAGCAAAATTCCATTGCAACAATTCATAATCAGCAATTATTCTCATTTTATATTTAAAATATATTATTTCTATCATTTATATTTTCTATTATTTTGTTTTATAACTTTGGTTACCAGAAAAAGGTTCGTTATACCAAGTGGTATGTTTATTTATTTATTTTTTTTTTTGTGTGGTACGGGGGATTGAACCCAGGGGCGTTCTGCCTCCGAGCTACACCCCTGACCAGATTTTTTAGACTTTATTTTGAAACCGGGTCGCACAAAGTTGCGGAGGGCCTCACTAAGTAGCTGAGGCTGGCCGCGAACCGGGATCCTCCGGTCTCAGCCTCCCAAGTACTGGGATTACAAGCATGCGCCACCACGCCCGGCTCAAGAGGTATGTTTAAAATTTATGCTAGGCTGGGCGTCCTGGTTCGCGGCCAGCCTCAGCTCTATCTCTCTATCTCTCTCTCCTTGTCTCCCTCTCTCTCTCTACGTAGTGAGGCCCTCCGCAACTTCGTGAGACCCGCTTTCAAAATAAAGCATAAAAAATAGGGCCGGGTGTGTAGCGCGGAGATAGGACACCCCTGGGTTCAATCCCCGGTACCGCAAAAAAAAAAATTTATGCTAGCTGGGCGTAGTGACCCATGCTTGATATCCCAGTAAAAGGGAGGCTGAGACCGGAGAATCTGGGTTCGCGGCCGGCCTCAGCTACATAGTGACACCCTCTGCAACTCAGAGGTAGAATGCCCCTGGGTTCAATCCCTGGTACCGCAAAAAAAATAAAAAATAAATAAATAAAAGTTAAATAAAAACCCACATTTCAATCTAAAATTCATGTTACCATATCATTGGTTCGGATATGAGTCTATCACTGTTAGTTCCTTTATTATAAGTTAATGCACTCCTCTAAGCCTGAGTCTAGGGGCCATGAATCTCAGTCATAAAAGAGGAATGAAGCGTTCCCTTTACAAAGTGCCTGTATTTTTTTTATTTATTTATTTTTTTTGCGGTACCGGGGATTGAACCCAGAGGCGTTGTACCTCCGAGGTACACCCCCGGTCCTATTTTATATACTTTATTTTGAAACCGGGTCTCACGAAGTTGGGGAGGGCCTCACTAAGTAGCTGAGGCTGGCCGGGAACCTGGATCCTCCAGTCTCCGCCTCCCAAGTACTGGGATTAAAAGTGTGCGCCACTACGCCCAGTGCTAAAAAGTGCCTTTATATTAATGCATACTTTTCCTTCCCCTACACTAGTATTTCTGAGTAAAGAGGTTCATAACCCTAGAAGGCATGGATTTAGTCCTTTTATCCTCTCCTGTATAGCCCCCACCATCCAGCCCATGATTCCACACTTCAAAGGACCCTGCCTGCTCGATGAGTGATCTACTGGCTACTGAAAACACCAGCCAGGGAAATTTCTCTGGATGTCAAAGTTGATATTAATAATGACATCTTCTATGGGCTTATCCATGGCTTCAGACATAAGAGGAAATTCAAGACAATAAGAAGCCGGGCGTCGTGGCACACGCTTGTAATCCCAGTACTTTGGGAGGCGGAGACAGGAGGATCAGGGTTCGCGGCCAGCCTCAGCTCTTTCGCTCCCTCTCTCCCTGTCTCTCTCTCTCTCTCTCCTTAGTGAGGCTCTCCGCAACTTCGTGAGACCCGGTTTCAAAGTAAAGTATGAAAAATAGGGCCGGGGGCGTAGCACGGAGGAAGAACGCCCCTGTGTTCAATCCGCCAAAAAAAAAAAAAAAAAAAAGGGACAATAAGTAGTCTCCCCATGGGGCCTCACAAAGTAGCTGAGGCTGGCCATGAACCTGCGCTTCTGTCTTAGCCCCCCAAGTACTGGGTTAAGAATTTTTTTTCTCCTAGGGAAAAAAACCTCAGTACTTTTCTAATATAACCCCCACTGGGGTAGGGGAAGAAATGTGCAACAAATTCCTGAAATCAGTATGCTTTAATGAGATGCAAACCTACAACTGTTTTACAGCATGAAGGAAAACAGAGGGTATTAAAAGCAGTCTAGGTTATATCTTTCTGTTTTATAGGGTCTTATTCTCCTAAACTGCCAGGAAATAAGGTAGATTAGAGCACTGAAGGATAGTCTAGTGTGCCCTACAAAAATAGAAAACTCATCTCCAATTTGCACCATTCCTCTATCTTACATCATAGAAGAAGTGATTTAGTGAAGTCCCAGACCTCTGGCTCTGCTTACAAAGCGAGCAATTTCCCTGCAGTCAATGCAGTAACCAACCACATCTCAGACCTGTGTTCATTTCTGGGAACTAATGTTGGACTTTGCTTTATGAGGAAAATTAATCTATGTCTCCCACTCCCTGCTCTTTAAGTCTCTCATTCCTGCTCTTCAAGACCACAGACTTGTGCCTGTGATGGGGATCGTTTGTAAGTTACTGCTTATTTCTACACTGACAGGTAATTTAAATTCTCAGTCTCCTAAAAAAGCTGAAGGTGTATCACATGTGCTTTCATTTATGCTTCCTTTTATGATTTTTATGGAGGTATATGAAGATGCTCAGATTCAGGAGGCCAATATTATCCTCAAATGCTGCTTCAAGAAAATAATTAAGAAAAGACTTTGAAGAACAGATAGAATTTTAATATATATATATATTTTTTTTTTTTTTGCGGTACCAGGGACTGAACCCAGGGGCGTTTTACCTCCGAGCTATCCCCCCAGCCCTATTTTTTATCCTTTATTTTGAAACCGGGTCTCATAAAGTTGCAGAGGGCCTCACTAAGTAGCTGAGGCTGGCCGCGAACCCGGATCCTCCGGTCTCCGCCTCCCAAGTACTGGGATTACAAGCGTGTGCCACCACGCCCGGCTGAACAGATAGAATTTTTTTTTTTCTGCGATACCAGGGATTGAACCCAGGGGCATTCTACCTCCGCGCTACACACCCGGCCCTATTTTTTATACTTTATTTTTTTGAAACCAGGTCTCATGAAGTTGTGGAGGGCCTAAGTAGGGGGGGGGG
>PVJS01057227.1:0-12113 GCA_004027185.1 Glis glis | reverse complement strand
ATGGGGTGGGGGGTGGATGGTGGATGGGGAGAACAGAATGTTGGTATGGTCAGCAGACAGTATTCCAGACATGACCTGACCATGGTTGTCTTTTGTGATCCTAGTCCTTTTGAAGAAAATGAAAAGTAAGGGCTATTTTTTCTTGGAACTTTTTGTCTTTATTTTTATTTTTGGGCCTTCCTGCCTTTCAGTACTTCATTGTAACCAATGCCTTTACACTTATTCCACTTGTAAACACCTTGCAGGCTGAGCCCATCTGTTTCTGCCCAGCACCTAACATACTATCATACACATAATAGGCACTTCATGTATGTTTATTGATTTATACTACATTGAAATCCTTTTTCTCCTTCTTCAGGACCCAACAATATCTTGGATTTTCTTTTTATTTTCCCACAGTGATCAACTGCCTCCTCAAGCCTGCTGGGTAACAAGGAAAGGGAGAGAACTTCGGGAGATTTGTGGGGAAATGCATCCACGAGTATGTGGCAGAATGTAAGAGGTGATCCCAAAGACTTCTAGGACTAGAAATATCCTTCTCATGTTAGTTGGAGTTCATGAAATTCAGGAAAACAAATCTTATAGGTCATGTACTAAGGCATTACTTGACTAGAAAGCTACTGCTAAAATGAAGGTTTTACCATGGAAGAGAACCCATGAGCACATTATCAGAAACTAGGTAATTTTTTTTTGTGTGTGGTACTGGGGGGTTGAACCCAGGGGCATTCTACCTCTGAGCTACACCCCAGCCCTTTTTATTTTTTAATTTTGAAACAGGATTTCACTAGTTTGTGAAGGGCACCACTGAGTTGCCAAGACTGACCACAAACCTGAGATCCTCCTGTCCAAGCCTCTCGAATACTGGGATTACAGGCGTGCGCCACAGCGCCCGGCTAGGTAATTATGTTAGCTGTCTGAATGCCTACACTTTTGGTAGAGATATTTGGGCATCATGAATGAGATCCCAGTGGACAGATTTTATCTGTGAGAACATAGGGACATTCATTGTCTGATGAGGGCCATGGGTGAGTTCCAATGACTTTCAATCTGACTTAACAATAGTAATATTATTTAAAACACACTAATCCAACTGTATTATAATTCTGTCTCTTCAATTGCCTGCCTCCCACACTTGTCTGTAAGCTTGGTGAAGACAGGGCATGCTTGTTTTGTACATTATTCTATCCCCAATGTCTAGAACAGAGCAGGCTCTTATGAAATGTTAGTTAAATGAATAAGTTTAAGCAACTGGATGCGAAATGAAAAGTATCATTCAGAGTTAGCAGCTTTTGAGGGGGTTATTCTTTGGACATGGCACAGGCATGGATATCTTACAGTATTTACTCAAAATATGGAATTATGGTCATAGAAAAACTCTTATAGTTACTGCAATTTTCTTTTTTATGTTTTTCCTGCAGTGTCAATTACTGAGGTCACTGGAATGATGTAAGTGCATAAAGCTTTCCTGCTTTTTAAATTTGCAGAAACTTTTCCCTTAAATATTTCAGTTGGGGTTCTAACTCCTCAGAATATATGATAATGATGTATTTGAAGGAAATTTGTGAAGACAGGTGCACCAGGAATAGACAAGAATGAAAGGACAGAAGGAACAAGTAGAGATTGGAAGTGACATTGTCAGTAATTGTTAATATGGGTTTATTGTGTTTATCACCCTGTACTGTAATTATCCATGTACTTCTTTTTCTGTCTGTGAGACTTTGAGTCCCCAGTAAGCCAATGTTTCATCTATCTTCATATTCTACTGCTTGTCATATTTTTTTTGTCTGCCATATAAATGATACCTGGTAAGGGTACACTGAATGAATGATCGAGGAGCTTAAAGACATGCCTTTAACATTTGTTAATTTGTCACAAGATACTGACTACCTATTATATGCCTGCCATTGTGACAGGATAAGACATTTTCTTGTACACAAGGGATTCCTAGTTTAGAGGAGTACAAGCAAATGAACAGTTGTAAAATTAAGAGTAAATTCAGTGGACAGATACTCATGAGGTATTATGGGAGCACAAAGAAGGCATACCCAACCCAGCATAGAAGAGGTGATGACAGAATACTAATTTTTCATTATAAATAATTTTAATACAAGGACTATTATTGAACATTAGAAAAATCATTTGGTGCCTATCAATATATTATTAATATGAGAGGTTCTAGGTCACAATGATAAGTGGGAATAACTCATTTTTCCTAAAGTTTATAGCCTTATCAACTTTACAAGACCACAGCTCTCCCAAATTAAACAATCACGATTGCAATACCATTATACACAACAGAGAGAATTGGCAAAGTATATGTGGCTCTGTGTTCTTGTGTATTGGTGTGCAAAGTTTGAGCTAGAGGGTGATAAGAGACGGCTCGGAGAAGTTGGTAAGGAGCAGGTCTTACCACATGTAAGAGCTTCCATTGTATCTTTCAGGTCATGGAAACCACTGAGGGATTTTTTATCTGTGGCATCATCTGATTATTTTTTGACTATAATTACAATAGCTCTTGCTGTACCAGGCAGAGCTCTGAGGGCTTTATTTGTATATTAACACAATTAATTCTTACTTCCCTGTGAGTTAGGGACTATAATTTTTTTCCTGCATAATGGGGATTGAACCCAGGGACATTCTACCTCTGAGATACACCCCCAGCCTTATTTATTTCTTTATTTATGAAACAGGGTCTCACTAAGTTGCTGAGGCTGGCCTTGAATCTGCAATCCTCTTGTCTCAGCCTCCCAAGTACTGGAATTATGGACCACCATGCCCAGCGAGTTAGGTACTATTCTTATAAGTTAAGTATATATAATGATGAATAAGTTAAGTAACTAAGTTAAGTAACTTATTCATCATTACACAGTGAGTAAGTGATAGAGCCAGGATTTGAACAATGGCCATCTGGCTCCATGGTATATTTATTTAGCCACTTTACTTGGAAGATTATGCATTAAGTTTGGTTTACAAGAGATCAAACAGGAAGCTGTTGCAATGATCCAGGATGAGTTAATAAGGTTCTGAACTAAGGAAGGGGAAGTAAAGTTAGAAAGGAAAGAAGAGACAGGGGAAATATTTGAAACATCTGTATAAAAGCCAGACAGGTGCAGTGGTGCATACCTACAATCCCAGTAATTGAGAGGCCAAGACAGGAGCATCAAATATTGGAGGCCAGCAGCAGCAATTTAGGAAGACCCTCAGCAACTTAGTGAGACCCTATTTCAAAATAAAAAGGGCTAAGGGTGTAGCTCAGAGGAAGAATGTTCCTGGGTGCAATACCCAGTAATCCTCTCCCCCAAGAAAAATCTGTGTAAGTTAAAATTGGCAGGAGGTTGAATATGAATTTGGAAAGGATGGCAAAATAGGAAGGTAGTCACAAGTGACTTTTATGTTTATCTGGATTCAGGTATATCTAAGACATCCAAGTGGAGCGATATAGTAGGAAGATGGATATTTGGTTTTTAAACTTAAAAGGGATATCTCGGTTGAAAATAGAGAGTTGAAGGTAGGGAAATGGACTTATGATTGAATGCTAGAGAAGATCACTGTAGTTAGGAGTGAGTGAAGATCAGGAGTCAATGAAGGAGGCAGAGAATGTAGCACCATGGAAACTAAGGGAATATAATGTATCAACAAGGAAGAAGCAATCATGAGCATCAAATGGAGAAACGAATTTCATTAACAGAAGAACTGAAACATTGCATTTGGCAGATGCTTGGTAGCCTTAGTGAAAGGAGTGTTATTGACATCTTGGGGACTGAAGACAAACTGCATAGGTTGAAAAGAGAATGGAAGATGAGAAAGTGGTGACACATAAAGGTAGACAAATATTTCAACATGTCTGATGGTTTCAAAGAGCAGAGAGGTAGGGAGGTAGCAGGTGGGGGCCGTGGAGACATAGAAAGTTTCCTTGAGTTTATAGATTTAGGAATAGTGTGAGTGGTGCCAATAGTGAAGTCAAGGGAGAATTGATTTGAGTGGAAGGAAAACATCACATTGCTGACCAGAGAAAAGTAAGTGGAGACCTTTACTCTCTGGTTTAATTTTATTTTTGATTGACATAGAATGATTGCATATATCAGAGTTGCTTAGTGGCTAGTAATCATTACTCACCTGTATATGAAAATAGTGGTATAGGATGTGTGGAGATGAGATGGAATGGTTTGCCTGAAAAATCAGCTCATTCATAAGGCTGCCTAACAACTTGGCTCTGATAAAATTTTGGTTGGCTAATAAGCAATCTGCCCAGAGAGGAAGAATGAAAATATGTAAGGTTATTCTTTCCATAATAGGAGAAATAAAGCATTTTAAGATTTTTTTTGCCTTAAGGAGAAGCACTAAAATTTACATACTTCACAAGGGATTTGGAAAGAGTCAATAAATTCGCTGTGTTTTGGGAATTGGTATTTTTTTAAGGATTGTAAAATTACCTCAACGTTACTTTAATAATGAGAGTGAAGGTTTGAAGGGCTTGCATGGTGGGGAGAAAAGAAAAACACCAAGTTTGATTTTTTTCTTTCCTCTTTGAGTGTTGACATTCCAGCTTATGACTCCACATTAATAAAAGGGATCAAGATGTAAGCTCCTGTTGACTCTTGGAAAAACATGTTTGGACAGAAAGAGTAAAAGTTTGGTAGTCAGACAAGCCTGGATTCTGTAGTTCCTCCACATCTTTGTTGTGACTTTAGAAAAGTTACTGAACCTAAGCTTTAGTTCTTCACCTCTAAAATGAGGATAGTAATGCCTATAAAATATTAAAAGCATGGGACTGCATAACATTAAAATAAATCATGATCCATTCTTGAATTTCAGGAATAAATCCCACTTCATCATGATGTATGATCCTTTTTTTTTTCTTTATTGTGGTACCGGGGATTGAACCTGGGGGCATTCTACCTCTGAGCTACACCCCCCAGCCCTATTTTTTTTTTATTCTTTATTTTGAAACAGGGTCTCACTAAATTGCGAAGGGCCTCACTAAGTAGCTGAGGCTGGTCTTGAGCCAGCAGTCCTCCGGTCTCAGCCTCCCAAGTACTGAGATTGCAAGCGTGCACCACCACATCCAGCTAGATCCTTTAAATATACTGATGAATTTAATTTTGTTGAGGAATTTTGCATCTATGTTCATCAGGAATATTTGGCTATAATTTTCTTCTTTCTTGGGTATGGCATTTGTAGGACTAAAACTAAAAGTTGCAAACTGGCAGTTGGGTTTTGTTTTTCATGGTGTTAAATCAAGACACCAAACAAATAAGAAAACAATTTAATATTAATTTCCCACACTAAAAATTTGAGTGATCTCACCTTAAAATCTGATGTCTGGGTCTTGGAAAATAAAAAAGGTATTGCAATACTATTTAATGGCAATGATAGGCTAGAATTGATTGTTAACTATTCTCTTCCAATAATATCTCATTTAGATTGCTTTTCTGGACTCTGAAGGCATTTGAATTTATGAGTTCTGTGGGTATTTTCACTTAGTGATAAATCTTGGAAACAATGATGATTTTAGCCAGCTTATATATGAGGAACAAACTCCATGCTTGGAATTTTAAGATACTTATCATGGGCATAAGATACTCACATACTTTCTTTTTTTTTTGGTACTAGAAATAAAACCCAGGGGTATTCTACCTCCAAGTTATACCCCCAGACCTTTTTATTTTTTATTTTGGAACAGGGCCTCACTAAGTTGCTGAGGCTTGCCTTGAATCTGTGTACCTCCTGTCTCAGCCTCCCAAGTACTGGGATTACAGGAGTGCACAACCATGCCCAGTTTTACGTAGTTTTCTTTGAAGTAAAACTCCCTCACAATACCTCTCTTCAGGTTTTATATCAACGTAACTTCCAATTTAGTTTTTGTTTTACATGGCAAGCTAATAAATCAAAGTTAATACTCACTATCTGCTCATCAATATTTCCAACACTTTTTTTGGTACTGGGGATTAAGCCAAGGGGCATTCTACCTCTGAGTTACACCCCCACCCCTATTTTATTTTTATCTTGAAACAGGGTCTCACCAAATTATTGAGTGTTCCACTAAATTGCTGAGGCTTCCCTCAAACCTGCAATCTTCCTGTCTCAGCCTCCCAAGTACTAGGATTACAGGCGTGTGTTACCACACCCAGCTCTTACTTCCAACTATCTTAGTGAGAGAGAGGAGAGGAGAGAGGAGAGGAGGGAGGGAGGGAGGGAGGGAGGGAGAGAGAGAGAGAAAGAGAGAGAGAGACTAC
Source organism: Glis glis (assembly GCA_004027185.1). Lineage (NCBI taxonomy): Eukaryota > Metazoa > Chordata > Mammalia > Rodentia > Gliridae > Glis > Glis glis. Next base: position 5,877 of record PVJS01057227.1, on the reverse strand, counting down.
TTGAGTTGTGTGATCAATGTTTCATGCTTTTGTCATGAGGAGGGTCAATATGTTAATGATGTTTTAAATACCTACCTCAAACAAAGCTTTGTGCTAGTGCCATGGGGTTGAACATTTTATTTTATTTTATTTTATTTTGCGGAACTGGGGATTGATCCCAGGGACATTCTAACTCCAAGCTACACCCCCAGCCCTATTTTTATTCTTTATTTTGAAACAGGGTCTCACTAAGTTGCAGAGGGCCTCACTAAGTAGCTGAAGCTGGCCCCGAACCTGTGATCCTTCTGTCTCAGCCTCCCAAGTACTAGGATTACAAAGCATGCGCCACCACACCTGGCTGGGGTTGAACATTTTAGAGGACGTAAAGGAGGATTCAGTCAAGCAGAGAGAATGTTCCAGGAATGCTACTTTCAAATGGGAAGAATACCAATGTGAAGAATTATTTGGGGGCTATAGAACAACTACGTTTTACTTTTGACCAGTACTTCTGCTTATTTGAATGAAAAACACTTAAGTTTCAGATTGTCTTTCATTCCACATAAGGAAACTTAATTGTAAAATTTCCATCTCTTTCCATTACATCAACCAAGAGTAATACTATCCTTCATCTACCAGACACTGACCCCAAGTTCTTTCCCTTGATAATAATGCATATGTTCTTTTGAGCAGGAACATTTCTTCTGTTGCTTTGCTTAAGATAAATAATCAGAAGAGTGAGATCAAACATGAGTAAAGACATCAATTTATATATAGAAAACATTGAAATATAAGACAGATTTTGTCTTTGCCATCAATTTCCAACCATAGCTAAGTTGTAATTTCACATGTCAGCATGACCCACTACAAAACCAGGTCTAACCCCAGGAAAGATATTTACATGTTAGCCTGCTAAAATATTTAATTTTGTGTTCCAAACCATAGTTTTAAGTGACTTTATTATTGTTTTTCATACAACTTTATATCGTTTTTCTTCTCTACTTCACTACAGGAATCCTGCCCAACTTAGTGTTTTTACAAATCGAGACCATATGAAAGATTTCCGACGGTACCTGACATTCAAATATATCCAGTATCTGGTCTTACCTTCTCCAAACATCATTGTCACTCTGCTGGGATTATTTGCCAGTCTGTATGTCACCCTGATACTGCTTTTACCTTCTGTATCCAGAAAGTCCACTGCAGTGTTTATTAGTAACATAGCTCAGGCAGACATCTTTGTTGGCTGTAGCATCTTTTCTGTCATGATCGAAGATGTGATAAAGAATGAAATGTTATCATCTTCTTTTCAATCAACTTTGAGGCAGAATTTCCAGATTGCAAATGTACATATCAGTTCCCTTTTACTGAGCTGTGTTAGCCTTGAGGCCTTTCTGATCACTTTTCTTCCAGTAGAGACACGCCACATAAGGACTGTTAGATGTGCCAAGGTGGCTTCTAAGATTATCTGGATTGCAATAATTACTGAATGCTCCCTTTATCAGATGGAGTGCTTCAAAGACCATAGTATCTCTTATCTTGGCACTCACAGGCAAGTTTTGCTGTTGCTAAATGTCTGTTATAAAGCCACAAAAGTGCTGAAATTACTTGTTTACCCAATTGGACTACTTTTAAGGATCTTCAATGTGTATCTCTTTTATAAAATATATTTCCGAGTGTTACCTTGAAAACCCGGTAAAGGTTAATTGTGTGTGTCAGCTTGTCTAAGTATAGTGCCCAGATTCTTGGTCAAACACTAATCTTGATGTTGCTATGAAGGTATTTTGTAGAGGTGATTAACGTTTACATTTAGTAGATTTTAAGCAAAGGAGGTTACCTTAAATAGTGTGTGGACATCATCCAAACACCGTAAGGCCTGAAGAGCAAAAACTTAGGTTTCCCACAGGAGGAAGGACTTATGCCTCAAGACTGTGACACAGAAATCCTTCTCGAATTTCCAAGATGCTGGCCTGCCCTGTGGATTACAAACTCAAGACTGCCGCATCAATTTTACCTGAGATGACCTGCCCTACAGATTTTTTGATTTTCCAGCCCTGAAAATTTTGTGAGATAATTACTTAAAATTAAAAAATAAAAATGAAAAAATCTTCATATCCTATTGGTTCTATTTTTTGACAACCCTGACTTGATATTGATTTTGGTGCTGAGAATCATTCTAGAGGGAGAATATCTTAAGGAGTATCATCCTTTGAGTGACTAAATTACAACTCAAAAAATTCTTAACCTTGCAAGATGTCTGCTATTAAAGGGAAGACACTGGGGAGGAATGGAATCTTCAAAATTAACATGGGAACATATGGGTGGATTAGGCCAACTCTGTCTTGTGTCAAAAAATCTATCTTAATGATTAAAGGGCTCAGACCAAGTTCTTAAACAGAAATATCTCTGTAATCACCATCTTTGGGTCACTAGCTTTGAAATCAAGTACAATGACATTTTGAAGTTGAAAAGGAAGAAGAAGGATATAAGACAGTACGGGTATATGTAGGCAGAGTGAATGAAATACATTTTGGCTTTGAGTGGTTCTAGGAAGGGGAATAGGTAGTACTTGAGCTTGAAGTGGAGGGAGCATAAAACAGTCATCTTAAAAAATGACCCCCTTTTGGTAGAATTTTCCCTGCACCTTTATTTCCTTTCTTGCTTCTCTCCCTGATATGACTCTGCAGACTGCAAAAACCTACCTTGCTTTGTGCCTCCTTTTATTACTTTCTTGGTTCTGTGGAGGATGGGGACAAAGTAAAACAACTGGTCATAGCCAGGATACCAAGGCAGTTTTGCCATGATGTTTTCATTTTTCACAGATCAAAGAAAGGAACTGGAAATGCACCCTTAGCACTCCAAAGGAGCTTCCCTGGAATAGCTTAATGGCCAAAGCATACTCTAAGTTGTTTTATTCCTCCCCAAAATGGAGATGTCAATTTAAAAGTCTTACTCACTGAATCTGAGAAAGTAAAATTAGGGATTAGTGGTATTTCTTCCCATTATTTCAGGCAATAGACAATCTACTTTGCCAGGAATACTGACCCAGTGCTTGCCAATTCTAGGGTTACTGCCAAGAGGGCAGGAAGACTTAAGACACAGAGATTAACTAAGAACTTAAAAAGGACCAGGAGTGGTGCCAGGAAAAACTCAGGTGGTAAATGGATCTTCCTTTCCAATGAAAGGGAAGGCTGCCAAGAAGCATGATTTGTGAAATGGAGATACACAAAAGAAAAATGGACCAGGAAAGCTATGTGATTTTCACACATTGAGTATTTTGCTAATACTGTGTATTTTGCTAATTCTGGGGATAGATCTATGATGTGACCATTTGGGACAGACTGAAGGTTGACAGTTGCTCTAGTCTCTATGAAAAACCTATTTTCTAGGAATTGGTAAAAAAAAAGTTGTAACTACTCAGTTGTATAAAGTAAACATTATATAGTCAATGTGTGTTGTTAAAAGAAGATAGGTAGCTCAGCAGAAAGTTTAAAAAAACCTATAAAATATTGTTTTGTGTGTGATACTGAGGATTGAACCCAGGGGCATTCTACAACTGAGCTATACCTACAGCCCTTTTTGTTTTTTAGTTTGAGACAGGGTCTTGCTAAGTTGCCTAGGCTGGCCTTGAAATTGCTATCCTCCTGTCTTAGCCTTCCAAGTACTGGGGTTACAGGCATGCACCACCCACCATGCCCGGCCTATAAAATGTTTTTCTATGAATAAACTTTGATTTTATTGTGTGATATTGGAGGTTGAACCCAGGGCCTCAGACATGCTAGTAAAGTGCTCTATCACTGAGCTACATCCCCAGCCCTTTCTATTTTTTCTTTTGAGACAGGATTTCACTAAATTGCCCAGGCTGGCCTCAAACATACCATCCTCCTGTTACAGCCTCCTGAGTAGCTGGGATAACAGGCATGCATGAATGCACCCAGCACACCTTAGGTAGCTGAACTTCCTGGACGATTTACATATCTGGAATATCCTTTACTTGATGACATTGGCTATCTGAGTTCTTACATAATTGGTCCATAAACTTTCTATTCGTGATTAGTAGGACTGCCTCTTATCTTTAAGGAAATATACCCCTACTCCATAATCCATTGAGTCATATATTTATTATTCCTTTCATTTTAAATGGCTCTCCTTGTTAATTGGAACTTGATTTCAGCTGTGTATAAATTTGGTAGTAAAGGCTCTAGATTTTAATTCAAATTAGTTTCTAAATTCTAATTTTCTCCTACCTGGTTCTTAAAACTCAACATTACAGTTGTTGTTGTAAAATGTTTTGTTATAAGAATAAGATAGAAGCACATGGCACCATTCTTCTGAACACCATTAAAAATATATATTAAATTATATATGTTTATATAAATGTATTTTGAACTTATATATCCTACAAATATATTTATATTTAAAATACATATATTTAAAATATAACTATAGTGAGATAGTATAATTATACTTTAATAAAAATGATAGATTTTTCCAAATTCAAGACAAAAATTTGATTATGTACCGAATGCTGGCCAGAAGCCCTTATAGTTTAGACCAAGAAGTTCAATTATGCATAATGTGAAAATGGGAGATTTTTGTAGGTAGAAAAGACTTTACTTTTTACCAGCACACGTCTCTGAACACTAAATATAAAGCAAAATGTGGTAAAAATTTTTCAATGGTATTATCTTATACTTAGGGATAAATTTGTGGCCAAAAGATGAGTATTGGATAAAGCTTACATTTCATTATCAGTATGATAGAAAAATGATACTAGAAACTTTCTTGATTTTCAAGTTAGAAATAGTATGTATAAACATGTATAAATATAGTATACACATTGACACTGAAAGGTCACAGGGTACCAAGACATGCCCACATTGTATTCAGTATCAGAAATGTTACCTACTAGAAGCTTTCATAATTTTTCAGATTCAGTGATTTTTAAAAATGTCCTTTTAAATAATTTTTACTTGTGCATTGTAATTGTACATGATAGTGAAATTCGTATTGATATATTCATATGTGTGAATATTCATATGTGTGAATAACATTATTTGGTCTCTTTCCTTCCATATACCTCCTCTTTTACTCCCTTCCTCCTTCCCCATATACATGGTAGTGTTATTAATAGTGGTACATTCATATATACATATAACATTATTTAGTCTGTTTCTTTCTTCATACCTCCCCTTTCCCTTCCCTTCTCCTACTACTGTACTGTCCCCTCTTTTAATTTTCACGAGGTACGTTTTCTTTTTTTCTCTCTAGCTTCCACATATGAGAGGAAAGATGAAACATTTGAGTTTCTGAATCTGGCTGATCTCACTTCGCATGATGTTCTCCAGTTTCGTCCATTTTTCTGCAAATATAATTTCGTTCTTCTTTACAGCTGACTAAAACTCCATTGTGTATCTATAACACATCTTCTTTATCTGTTCTCTTGATGGGCAATTGGGATGATTCCATAACTTAGATATTGTGAATAGCTCTGCTACAAACATGAGTATACATGTATACCTATAGTATGCTGACTAATTCTTGTGGGAAGATACTGAGGAGTGGTACAACTAGGTCATATGGTGATTCCATTCCTAGTCTTTTGAGGAATCTCTATACTGATCTCCATAGCAGTTGTACTAATTTACAACCCCAGCAACAGTGTAGAAGTGTTCCTTTTGTCCCATGTCCTCACCATCATTTATTATTGTTTGTATTCTTGATGATTGCCATTCTAACTGGAATGAGATGGAAACTCAGTATAGTTTTGATTTGGATTTCCTTGACTGCTAAGTATGTTGAACATTTTTCATGTATTTATTAGCCATCTGTATTTCTTCTTTTTAGAAATGTCTATTTAGTTCAATTGTCCATTTCTTGATTGGGTTATTTGGGTATTTT
>PVJS01057226.1:0-12102 GCA_004027185.1 Glis glis | reverse complement strand
AAAAAAAAAAAAAAATAAAAAAAAATAAAAAAAATAAAGTATAAAAAAATAGGGGCCGGGGGTGTAGCACAGAGGTAGAATGCCCCTGGGTTCAATCTCCGGTACCGCAAAAAATAAAATAAAATAAAATAAAATAAAATAAATAAAATAAAAAAATAAATAAAATAAAATAAAAAATAAAAAATAAAATAAAATAAAATAATAAAATAAAATAAATAAAATTAAATTAAAAAAAATATAAAATATAATATAATATAATAAAATAAAATAAAAAAATAAAATAAATAAAATAAAATAAAAAATATATAATAAAATAAAATAAAATATAAAATAAAATAAAATAATAAAGTATAATAAAATAAAATATAATATAATAAAATAAAATAATAAAATAAAATATAATAAAATAATAAAATAAAATAAAATATAAAATAATAAAATAAAATAAATAAAATAAAATAAAATAGGGCTAGGAGTGTTTCAACCCCCAGCACAAAAATCTGTAAGCTGGGGGAGGACAGATGCCAGGCAGTTCAGAAGATAACTTGCAGAGGCCGGGCGTGGTGGCGCACGCTTGTAATCCCAGTACTTGGGAGGCGGAGACCGGAGGATCCAGGTTCGCGGCCAGCCTCAGCTAATTAGTGAGGCCCTCCGCAACTTCGTGAGACCCAGTTTCAAAATAAAGGATAGAAAATAGGGCTGAGGGTGTAGCTCAGAGGTAGAACGCCCCTGGGCTCAATCCCTGGTACCATAAAAAAAAAAGAAGGTAATTTGCAGGACTGTCCTTTCCCGTCAACTCTGAGGTGGTAATGTGTAGCCTCCTGATCAGATAGGCAGAGGGGGAGGGCAGGAGCCCCATTCCAAGAGGAATACTCCAGGTACTGGTTCTTGGTCCCAGAAGAGAATTGGATTCCATGAAAGGAGGATGAAGCCCAAGAAAGGGCGCAGGAGCCCTGCTTTGGTGCTGAGACCCAATCAAGGCCCCAGTAAAGGTCCAGCCCCTGACCACCAGCCTCCCCAGTGCCCTCACACCTCCACCACCTCCCTCTTCTCATGCTTAAGGCAGGCCAGGGCACTTTACAGCATCCAGAATACTTTTATTGCCAGAATCAAGGTACAGCCTGCTCAGAGCCCTGCACGGAACCCACCATTCAGGAACAGGGAGAGAGACAGATGCTGGGCTTGTATGCAAACAGGGGAAACCCAGAGCCACAGAAACCTGTGGGACAGCAACACAGTCCAGCCTGAAAGGTGGCTTGAGGACCTCAACTCAGAGGCTGGACCCAAGTTTCGGCCTATGACCAGGTACCCCCCTGGAGCCCACTGCCACTGAGGCAGGCCAAGACTCCCCATCCCTGCTATCACAAAAGACCCTGCTGCCTCCCTGGGGCAGACAGAAAACTCCTAGGGGGAACCCTCAGCTCCTGGCTCTCTCAGGGGCCTATTCAAGTCTCTGGGCTAGTCCCTGCAAACCAAATGCCACCTAACTGCCTAGTGGGAGCAGGTACTGGGCAGAGTGGGCAGGAGCCCTAGCACCTCTCAGCCCTGTGCCAGCCCAGCGGGTGCTGAGAGACCTGGGGACAAGGTGGCAGTGTGGTTGTTTGCAAGTGGAGTTTGCAAGAGGGCAGCTCAGGGAAGCTCCGAGCGGCCGTGGTTGCTTCCTTGAGTTCCCTTTCCACACAGGTACCTAAAAGGCCGGCACTGGGCCCTGCTCTCCGTGAACCACAGTCCCAGAGCCCAGGGAGCCAGCTTCAATACTGGGACTCACAGTACAACCAAGAGGATCAGGGCCCCTAGGATACAGCCCCCAAAACTGGGGTGGGGAGCATCTGCTGCCCAATCCAGAACTAGGCTGGTCCTGGAAGTGAGAGGTAGGAATAGAGTATGTGCTCCAGCATCTGGGAACCATGAGGAACACAACTAAGTGCCCCCTGCCTGCAGGGGGTACCAGGCTGCCCCAGGAAGCCAGGCTGTCTTGCCTGTGAGGCACAGGGAAGCCACAAGCTCCAGCCACCCATGGCCAATACCAGGCCTGCCTGTGGCCAGTGAGTGGTAAGGTCACCTGAGGGTTACCCTGGGACCTTTGGGGGCAGGGACCACAGCTCAATAACATCTGTCACAGGAAGGCCAGGGCCCTGTGGGCAAGAGTGGAAAGGCCATAGGAGTAGGAGGAATATATGGCCCCTAACTTAGGGACTGGGGCCTAGTGCCAACCAATCCACCCTGCAGAGCTAGTCCTGAGGTCACCCCAGTTCCACCATCAGCAGCATTCATTCTTTCCATCAACAGTCCCTTGAGTCCACACTCATTTCTTCCTTCCTCACTGACACAGAGGAAGAATAAGAAACAGTACTTTCCCCGGGCAGATGCTTCAAAGCCTAAGACCCAGGCTTTGAATGGCTAGTCACAAACTTTGCTAAACTTGTAGGCATGACAGCCCCAGAGGCTGGGAGAAGCCCCACGGCTGGGTCACTGAGCAGCGCTGTGTCACACAGGAATCAAGGCCCAAGAAGCAGACGTTTTAGATAGGCCAGGGTGGTGGCATTGGCCAGCATCTCGATGTGCTCACTGCCCGGCAGCTCCTGCAGTGACACTTGCTGCTCCTGGCGGCTGCGCCAGGCCTGGCACTGCAGAGCACTCTCCACGTTCACAGTGCCATCACCATCACCAAAGCAGATTTTAGGGTCACGATCAGGGAAGCTCTCATAGTAGAAGGAGTCTGGCGTGGGGACACCGGTGCCATAGAGGCAGTGCAGCGGTACACCAGGCGGCATTGTGGCATTAACCAGCCCCTCTGTGTCCTGCCGCATGAGCCAGCCATCTTCAAAGCCGATGTCCTGGAAGAACTGGTGATAGTCCCGCAGCGTGTAGTTTGTGGTGGGTGTGTGCACGAACACCTTCTCAGGTGACCAGGTGTAGTTGTAGGGCAGCAGCCAGCTGGTGGACACAGCAGACCGCTGCTGCTCCCTGATCTTCAGGGGCCCAATGACAGGGATGCGGTTGTTGTCTCCTGCAGAAAGAGGGCTGCAGTCAGCCTGTGCTGAAGAACACAGCTGGATGGGCAGCAGGCTCACCACCAGGCCCTCTGCCAGACTGCAGCCAGTGGCCCGTCAACACTTGGAATGTCTACACTGTTAATCATCATTGTAATTCCCATCCATGCATTGACTTTTATTGTCCCCCCTGTGGGGAGGTATTAGGTATTGAACCCAGGACCTCAAACATGCTAGGTAAAGGTTCTACCACTGAGTAACATCCCCAGCTCTTTGATTTTCCAACTGCCAGACAAGCAGGCCCCGCCAGATCTGCACCTGCTTCCTCCCTGCCTTGCTCACTGAGGCTCCCCCTGCCCACAGCTGAAGGTGTAACTCATAAACAGGAAATGGTGGTCCAGCCTTCCTCCTCTGGGGAAAAAGTGAAGATGAAGAAGTGAGGATGGGGTGAGAGGGTGAGAAGGTACCCCAAAGAACTTTGGGCTGGGAGCAGTGGCACATGCCTGTATTCCCAGTACTTGGAGGCTTAGACAGGAGGATTGCAGGCTCAAGGCCAGTGCACAGTAACTTAGCAAGATCCTGTTTCAAAATAACAAGGCATAGTGGCACATGCTTGTAATCCCAGCACTTGGGAGGCTGAGACAGGAGGATCACAGGTTTGTGGCCAGCCTCAGCTACTTTATGAGGCCCTCTGCAACTTAGCAAGACCCTGTTTCAAAATAAAGAATAAGAAATTGCCAGGCGTGGTGGCGCACGCTTGTAATCCCAGTACTTTGGGAGGCAGAGACCGGAGGATCCGGGTTCGCGGCCAGCCTCAGCTCTCTCTCTCTCTCTACCTAGTGAGGCCCTCCGCAACTTCGTGAGACCCGGTTTCAAAATAAAGTATAAAAAAATAGGGCTGGGGGTGTAGCACGGAGGTAGAACGCCCCTGGGTTCAATCCCCGGTACCGCAAAAAAAAAAAAAAAAAAAAAGAATAAGAAATAGGGCTGGGGATGTAGCTCGGAGGTAGAATGCCCCTGGGTTCCATCCCCAGTACCCCAAAAAAGAAAAAAAAAGGGGCTGGGGGTTCATCCCTAGTACCGACACACAGGCACACACAGAAAAAAACTTTGGGACAGCGTGGCGTGGTGACACATGCTTGTAATCCCAGTACTTAGGAGGCTGAGACAGGAGAATTGCAGGTTTGAGGACAGCCTCAGCAAATACTGAGACTCTCATTAATCTAGCGAGACCCTGTTTCAAAATAAAAATAAAATAGGGCCGGGGGGGTGTAGCTTGGAGATAGAATGCCCCTGGGTTCAATCCCCAGTACCACAAAAATATTGGGGGACAAACCAAGTTCAGCTAGCCAGGCCTAAGCACTGCATGTGCAAAAATGTGTATGCACAAGCAAGTACCCGTGTGACCAAGAGTTATGCCACTCCATGTACAAGGTATAAGAAACACAGATTACAAGGGCTATCAGCTCAGGAAATGAAATTAGTAGTATTAGATTCTCTTATGGGGAAAAAAAAAAAAAAAGATATTTAAAAAACAATGCCACTCTAAGAAAAGAAAGGTACAGATGGGTGGGGGTAGAAATGAAGGGTACCCCCCTAGCAGGACACTATGGAAGGAGAGAGGGAGGCATTCCTGGGACTGGCCACCCACACTGGGCCAGGCAGGTCTTACCTGAGGCCAGGACGCGCAGGGTCTTGGCCACGCCCCCCCAGGGCGCACCCAGTGCCACAAAGGCACGGATATACTTGTCCTTCCAGGCCTGAGGTTGCCGCTGCAGAAAGTAGAGCGTGTACATGTTGCCCATGCTGTGGGCAACCAGTACCACAGGGCCCCCATACAGCTGGTACAGCTCCTCGATCATCTCTCGGAGGGCCAGGAAGTAGGGCCCGTTTTCATCTGCAGGCCAGAGCCAAGCAGGGGTCAGGTGGGAAGGGTCAGACCCAGGCCAGACCCAGGACTAGAGGGTGGGGAAGTGCTAAAACCCAAGAGGGAGCAGTCTGTTCCCCCCAGCTTCCAGAAAGGAAGGACAAAGGGGTTCCCTTTTTCCCTTTAGCCTTACCTCCCCTCCCGGGGAGCTCAGAGGCCCAGAGGTTCTGGGATGAGGGAGGGGGAAAGACAAGGCAGACTAACCAGGGGTGGTGGTGGCTGTGACCACTGGGCTGGATGCCAGGGGCCCAGAGCCAGGGGAGAGCCCAGGGCCTGTGGTGGCTACGATTGCCTTGTGCCCACCTCCCAGGGCCTCAGGGAAGGAACGAAGGTGACTTCTTACTTGGGGCTCGGCGCCAGTCATAGGGGGCCCCTCGGACATCTTCACCCTGTGTGTAGCCCCAGCCCACAAGACTCTCCACCATAGTGTGGAAATAGGAACCTACAGAAAGAAACGCACAGGATTAGAGAAGGTACGGCCAGGGAGCCGGGCGTGGTGGCGCACGCTTGTAATCCCAGTACTTTGGGAGGCGGAGACCAGAGGATCCGGGTTCGCGGCCAGCCTCAGCTCTCTCGCTCTCTCCCTGTCTCTCTCCCTGTCTCTCTCTCTCTCTCTCCTTAGCGAGGCCCTCCGCAACTTCGTGAGACCCGGTTTCAAAATAAAGTATAAAAAATAGGGCCGGGGGCGTAGCACGGAGGTAGAACGCCCCTGCGTTCAATCCCCGGTACTGCAAAAAAAAAAAAAAAAAAAAAAAAAAAAAAAAAAAAAAAAAAAAAAAGAAGGTACGGCCAGTGCCAGCCACCCATACCACGCCTGCCACAGAGACTTTGATATCTCCTGGACAGATGTCCCTAGAGGAAGGCTACAGGGATCTGTGCCTACGCTGACCAGACACAGCTTATAGGCTACCCCTTCAAACTAATGGTGTTCTTCCAACTCTAGGTGTCCAGCAGAACCCCCTCTGGAGGCCTTGAGCAAGAGCTACATACCCACACTGCTTCTGCTGGGGTCCAGGAACTCCAATGAGAAGGTCTTCCCGAAGCCGGGAACACGCACGTCCACACCGTCAGGAAACTGGGTGGCCCGAGATGTTCTGTTGTAAATCAGCCTGTCAAGAAAGGAGGATGAGCCGGGCGTGGTGGCGCACGCTTGTAATCCCAGTACTTTGGGAGGTGGAGACCGGAGGATCCGGGTTTGCGGCCAGCCTCAGCTCTCTCGCTCTCTCTCTCCCTGTCTCTCTCTCTCTCTCTCTCTCTCTCTCTCTCTCTCTCTCTCTCTTTCTCTCTCTACCTAGTGAGGCCCTCTGCAACTTTGTGAGACCCGGTCTCAAAAATAAAGTATAAAAAAATAGGGCCGGGGGTGTAGCGCGGAGGTAGAATGCCCCTGCGTTCAATCCCCGGTACCGCAAAAAAAAAAAAAAAAAAAGAAAGGAGGATGAGCTGGTGACACTGAGCTGGGCCTGGTAGCACACACCTGTAATCCCAGTACTTGGGAGGTTGAGGCAGGAGGATTGCAGGTTCAAGATTAGCCTCAGCAACTCAGCGAGACCCTATTTCCAAATAAAATAAGGCTGGCGGTGTAACTTGAAGGTAGAATGCCCCTAGGTTCAATCCTCAGCACCACAGAGGTGGCACTAAGCTTGGTGTGTCCCAACACTGCCCTGTCGGGGTTGGAGATATAGTTCAGTGGCAGAACTAGATCCCCAATGCTGACAAGCATGCTTGGCTTGCCTAACACATACAAGGCCCTGTTCTATCCTCAGCACCAAAAAAAAAAAAAAAAGAAAAAGAAAAAAAGAAACCCAAGTAAACTAATACTGCCCTGTGAAATGAGTCATACTCTCTTCTCACCCCCAAATTTGGTCAGATGTCTAAAGGAAACCAAAGAGTAACAAAGCAGGTTTACAAAGCATAGACCAATAAGCCGGGCATGGTGGCGCACGCTTGTAATCCCAGTACTTGGGAGGCTGAGACAGGAGGATCTGGGTTCGTGGCCAGCCTCAGCTACTTAGTGAGGCCCTCCGCAACTTAGTGAGACCCTGTTTCAAAATAAAGAATAAAAAATAGGGCTGGGGGTGTAGCTCGGAGGTAGAATGCCCCTGGGTTCAATCCCCAGTACCGCAAAAACAAAACAAAACAAAGCATAGACCAGAGTAACCACATCCAATGAAGACCCTTCATGAAGGCTTGCTCCAAAGACTGACCACAGGATCACTGTGAAGACAAAATTTCCTTCCCTCCAATGTCACTCACTCAAATGAGGGTCTTGGATTAGCTAGAAGGAAGTACCAGTCCTAGCTCTGCCATGAACTTCACCCTTGACCCCAGAAGCAGCCTACCCTTGCAGACTCCCATCACTTCATCTAGGTAGATCCAGCTCCCACCACCCCCCAAAGGCATCACAGGGCAAAGGAGATGGTAAGCGTAGCACACAACCAAACCAGACAGGGACCCGCTTCAGGGCCTGGGCACTGGCAGCTGTGTGGCTGGATGTGGAGGAGGACAAGCAAGGCCCAGAGGAACAATGGGAGCAGGTGGGAGAGACAGGAGAAAGGCCTTATGCAGACCTAGGTGGGTACAGTTGGGTCCCACTTGCTGTGGGCATTGGACCCAGCAGCCAGCCTCCTCCCAACCATACCATCCATGAAGGAAGGGAATAAACTATGTCCATATGACCTGCTTGGTATCCCAGGGCCATCTATATCACCTGCTAGCAACCATAACACACAAGGTTTGGCCAGCAATTTACTAAAAGCCATGACATCTGGACTGTGAGCTATTTGGGATCCCCAATGGCCTGTGTTAATTTTCTATTTTGGCCGGGCGTGGTGGCGCACGCTTGTAATCCCAGTCACTTTGGGAGGCGGAGACCGGAGGATCCGGGTTCGTGGCCAGCCTCAGCTCTCTCTCTCTCTCTCTTTCCCTGTCTCTCTCTCTCTCTCTACTTAATGAGGCCCTCCACAACTTCATGAGACCCGGTTTCAAAATAAAGGATAAAAAATAGGGCCAGGGGCGTAGCACGGAGGTAGAATGCCCCTGCGTTCAATCCCCGGTACCGCAAAAAAAAAAAAAAAAGACAATTTTCTATTTTGCTGTAGCAAATCACCATAGACTCAGCAGCTTTTAATACCATACATATTATCTCATAGTTTTAGTAGCTGCAGTGCAAAACAGAGCCAGACACGCGGGACCTGCACTTCAGAGCTGAGCACATGGCTGCTCTACCCTCCCCACTCAGGCAGGGAATTGCAAGGCCTGGAAGAATGATGGAAAGGCGGTGGGGGAGACAGAAGAAAAGCCTTGTGCCAGGCTAGGAACCCTGTTCTGACCTCACATGACCCCAAAGAAGCAAATATGCCCAAGAAAACCTGAATTTCGCTGGGTACAGTGGCACACACCTGTAATCCCAGTACTTGGGAAGCTGAGACAGGAGGATTACAGGTTCAAGGTCATCCTCAGCTACTTAGTGAGACCCTGTTTCAAAATAAAAAATAAAAAGGGCTGGGGTGTAGCTCAGAGGTAGAATGCCCCTGGGTTCCATCCCTAGTACCACAAAAAAAAAAAAAGAAAACATGAATTTCTTTTTTTTTTTCTTTTTTTGCCGTACCAGGGATGGAACCCAGGGGCGTTCTACCTCCGAGCTACACCCCCGGCCCTATTTTTTATCCTTTATTTTGAAACCGGGTCTCACAAAGTTGCAGAGGGCCTCACTAAGTAGCTGAGGCTGGCCGCGAACCCAGATCCTCCGGTCTCCGCCTCCCAAGTACTGGGATTACAAGCGTGTGCCACCATGCCCGGCTGAAAACCTGAATTTCTTGGTAGTCCTGAGTCCTACCATTACCCCTTAAATATAAGCCACAGAGAGCTGACAGGATCTCCAGCACTGACCCAAATAATAGGGTCTGGGGGCCCACTCTCTACAATCTGTAGACTATCAATGGCCACTGAGCAAAATGCAGAAAATTGTTTTGAAGAGCCAAAGCAGTTCTGTGCTAGAAGAAAATATAAACAGGCCAGAGGACCAATGGAGTCAGATAAGCCCCTTTCAGTATCAGCCCACATCTCCAACTGGCAGAACCTGTGGCCATGTCTCCAGCACAAAAATAGAAATGAAGATCAACAGCCCAGAAATAACCTTGATCACACACAGATGAAGAAAGAGTCAACAAAGCAGGCAACATAAACAACAGGGAAGGGCAGGGTGCTTGGAGAAGCAGCCAGAAGTTTTCTGGGAAAAACTTTTTTTTCTTTTTGGTGCTGGGGGTTGAACTCAGAGACATTCTACCTCCGAGTACTCCTGGCACTATTTTTATTTTTTATTTTGAAACAAAGTCTTACTAAGTTGCAGATGGCCTAAGTAGCTGAAGCTGGCTGCAAAACTGCGATCCTCCTGTCTCAGCCTCCCAAGTACTGGGATTACAAACCAGCGCCACCACACCCGGCTTGGGAAAAATTTTTAATTCATGAAGCTCCAGTCAACTCTAAAATTTATTGGGCACCAACTGTGTGATCTTGGTTCTACTGCTATGAAGATAAAACACAGCTGGGTGCATTGGCACATGCCTGTAAGCCCAGTACTTGGGAGGTTGAGACAGGAGGATTGCAGGTTCCAGGCTAGTTTCAGCAATTTAGTGAAACCCTCAGCAACATAGTGAGACCCTATTTCAAAATAAAAAAATAAGCAGGGTGTGGTGGCGCACAGTTGTAATCCCAGTACTTGGGCCCTCTGCAACTTAGTGAGACCCTGTTTCGAAATAAAGAATAAAAATCAGGGCTGGGGGTGTAGCTCGGAGGTAGAATGCCCCTGAGTGCAATCCCAGTATCACAAAAAATAAATAAATACATAAAAAATAAAAAAAATAGCCAGGTGTAGTGGTGCATGCTTGTAATCCCAAGTACTTGGGAGGCTGAGACAGGAGGATCGCAGGTTCGCGTATAGCCTCAGCTACTTCGTGAGGCCCTCTGCAACTTAGTGAGACCCTGTTTCAAAATAAAAAATAAAAAATAGGGCTGGGAATGTAGCTCAGTGGTGGAATGCCCCTGGGTTCAATCCCTGGTATCACAAAAAATAAATGAATAAATAAACTAGGTACAGTGGTGCATGCCGGTAATCCTAGTAGTTGGAAGGCTTAGACAGAATTGCAGGTTCAAGGCCAGCCTCAGCAACTTTGCAAGACCCTCATCAACTTAGCAAAACTCTGTTTCAAAATAAAAAATAAAAATAGGGCTTTGGGTGTAGCTCAGAGATAGGATGTCCTTAGATTCAATACTCAATACCACACATACACAAATATATATATACATACATACATACACACACAACATATATATATATACTAAGTTAGGGGTATAGCTTGGAGGTAGAATGCCAATGGGTTTAATCCCCAGCACCAATATAAATAAATAAAGCATAGTTGTAACCCCTGCTCTTAGGGAACTCAGTCTGGGAGAGAACCTTAGCTCAGAGTCACACAATTCTGGGTTTGAATTCTGATTCTGTCATTTATTAGCTGAGTGACCACAGGCAATTTTTTAACTTCTTTGAGCTTCCAGAGTTCCTTAGACGAAGAAAACCTTAGTTTTTGTTTTTGTTTTTTTGTGGTACTGGGGATTGGACCCAGGGGCATTTTACCTCTGAGCTACACCCCCAGCCCTATTTGATTTTTATTTTGAAACAGGATCTCACTAGATTGATGAGACTTGCATTAAAGCAAGTTTAAAAATGGCACCTATTTCATAGGAGTGATACAAGATTAAATGAAAAGTAGTCATACGTCACTTGAAATAAAATATATCCTATGAGCTGGATGCGGTGACGCATGCTTGTAATCCCAGTACTTGGGAGGCTGACACTGGAGGATAGCAGGTTTGCAACCAGCTTCAGCAACTTTTTTTTTTTTTGCGGTACCGGGGATTGAACCCAGGGGCATTCTACCTCCAAGCTACACCCCCAGACCTATTTTTATTCTTTATTTTGAAACAGGGTCTCACTAAATTGTGGAGGGCCTCACTAAGTGGCTGAGGCTGGCGGCGAACCCGGATCCTCCGGTCTCAGCCTCCCAAGTACTGGGATTACAAACGTGCTCCACCACGCCCGGCCTGCAGCTGCAACTTAGTAAGACCCTGTTTTGAAATGAAAAAAAAGAAGCCGGGTGTGGTGGCGAATGAGTACTTAGGAGGATGAGACAGGAGGCTTGTAGGTTTGAGGGCAACCTCAGCAAACAGTGAGACTCTCATAAACCTAGCAAGACTCTATTTCCAAATAAAAATAAAATAGGGCTGGGGGTATAGCTCAGAGGTAGAACGCCCCTGGGTTCAATGCCCAGGTAAACACACACACACACACACACACACACACACACACACACGTCCTATCAAATGCATCATTTGGTTTATTCATCACTGTGTAAATATCATAGTGTGTACTTAAACATGCCTAAACAATATAGGACTGACCTCTTGATGTAATCAAGTGACCACAGTAAATGTGAGATTCTGAGGCTGCTGCTGGTGTAACGTGACATAGTTTTGTGGTAAACTTTTTTTTTTTTTTTTTTTTTTGCGGTAGCGGGGATTGAACGCAGAGGTGTTCTACCTCCGTGCTACGCCCCCGGCCCTATTTTTTTTATGCTTTATTTTGACACCGGGTCTCACAAGGTTGCAGAGGGCCTCACTAAGGAGAGAGAGAGAGAAACAGAGAGAGACAGAGCAAGAGCTGAGGCTGGCCACGAACCCGGATCCTCCGGTCTCCGCCTCCCAAAGTACTGGGATTACAAGCGTGCACCACCACGCCTGGCTTGGTAAACTTTTATTTAAGTAGGAGAACACTCCAAAAGAACAATAAAAAATATAGTAGAGCCGGGTGTGGTGGCGTACACTTGTAATCCCAGTACTTGGGAGGCTGAGACAGGAGGATTGCAGGTTTGCAGCCAGCCTCAGCTACTTAGTGAGGCCCTCCACAACTTAGTGAGACCCTGTTTCAAAAATAAAGAATAAGCGGGGCGTGGTGGCGCACGCTTGTAATCCCAGTACTTTGGGAGGCAGAGACAGGAGGATCCAGGTTCACGGCCAGCCTCAGCGCTCGTGCGCGCTCTCTCTCTCTCTCTCTCTCTCTCTCTCTCTCTCTCTCTCCTTAGTGAGGCTCTCTGCAACTTCGCAAGACCCGGTTTCAAATTAAAGTAT
>PVJS01057225.1:0-12115 GCA_004027185.1 Glis glis | reverse complement strand
TGTGTGTGTGTGTGTGTGTGTGTGTGTGTGTGTGTGTAGGGGGGTACTGGGGATTGAACCCAGGGGCATTCTACCTCTGAGCTACACCCCCAGCCCTATTTTATTTTTTATTTTGAAACAGGGTCTCACTGAGTTTTGGAGGAGGGCCTCACTAAGTTGCTGAGGCTGGCCTCAGACCTGGGATCCTCCTGTTTCAGCCTCCCAAGTACTGGGATTACAGGCATGTGCCACCACATCCAGCTAAAGGC
The DNA here is from genome assembly GCA_004027185.1 of Glis glis. Taxonomy (NCBI): domain Eukaryota; kingdom Metazoa; phylum Chordata; class Mammalia; order Rodentia; family Gliridae; genus Glis; species Glis glis. The sequence goes on along the minus strand of PVJS01057225.1, from coordinate 11,867 downwards.
AGGCGTTTTCTGAACGGAATGAAGTTGGTTGAGATTATATTGAAAAGTTTGTTAATTCTCTCTAAAAAAGTTTTCCTTCTCAACTCTTTCTTAGCTTTTTGACCGCTATTCTTCTAGACCTCTTCTTTCCCCTTCCAATTCTATTTCCTAGCTTCAACAGGTCCATTGAAAGGAATATCTTTTTTCTCTCTTCTTCCTTTGAGAGCATGCACATTATTATTATTATTATTATTATTATTATTTTGGCAGAACTAGGGATTGAACCCAGGGGCATTCTACCTCCAATCTACACCCCCAGCCCTGTTTTTTTTTATTCTTTATTTTGAAACAGGGTCTCACTAAGTTGCGGAGGACCTCACTAAGTAGCTGAGGCTGGCCCTGAACCTGCAATCCTCCTGTCTCAGCTTCCAAGTACTGGGATTACAAGCGTGTGTCACCATGCCCGGCTTCTTGAACACACCTTTTGTTTACGAACCGCAAGCTGTGGTTCAAGGAAGATGAGTTCTGGATCTAAAAACAGTGTCAGATATAGCAGACAGCACGATTTTGACCACAGCCCCTGATCTAGAAGTGGTGTCAAGGAAGCTAGGCATGAGCTCAGCTCCTCTGGGGAGCCTCACGTGGTCGCTCTGGAGCCTGATGAGGTTATAGATAGAAGCTGATGCTCTGGGATTCGGCGGAGGAGCCTGGCGCTGGCTGGACTCATGCAATTCAAATAATTGTTTCGCCCACTGTATTTGGTCAGCCGAAGAGAACATCCAAAGACATCCCACCTGTTAAGCACAAGGCAGAAGCAGTCAATCTTCTCTGTCAGTTAAAAACATGAGGGGCTGGGGTGGGAGGGAGAGAGAGAGAAAGAGATTTAAAGTGCCACTAAAGAAGAAGCATTACTTTTCTCACCAAAGTTACAAGACCTCCAGGTTGAATTCGATAATGATGGGGAGAGGAAAGTTCAAATGGTTAGGTCCCAGGGAAGACATTAAAAATGGAGCTGGAGCATATGCCCACAGCACGCCGACCGCGGCTGGGAGGTGGTGGTGGGGAGCGGGCTCTGGGGTGAGAAGGAAGCTTGTGCTGAGAAGCCATCTGGGAAAACGCTCAGACTAATTTGAATTGAACCAAGCTGAGACCTGAAGCGTTGCTTTCCAATGAGATCCTAGGCGAACAATGACGACGCTCAGAAGGCTGATGTTCAGATGTGGAGATACCCGCGCGTCCTCGTCTACCAGCTGTCACCGTCAGTCCACCCGCTCCCGAAAGCGAGATAATTAACTGCCATGCGCTTTGAAGTCCACGGAAAGCTGCTTCCTACTGTGGTACATTTACAGCCCTACAACTGCCACGTCAAGCGTTCAGTGCCTCACCCGCGTCAGTCCCCACAACTCTTCAGATGTTCAGGCTTCTCAAAGGGATTCAAATCCCCAGCGCTGCCATTTGAGATCTTTCAAGGCAGGTGCTTAAAAAAGGACTTCTTTTCTAATCATCAGATTATTAAATAAGTTTGCCAAAAATATGACTATGAGTCACGGTGTTTATAGCTTTTTTTAAATTGAGGGAGGCTGTTTTGAAAGGGATCAAATTTGGGAGAACTTGGTATAGACTTGTTCAATCTATAGAACTGTCCAGGCAGTGGCGTCACACTCAGAAACGTGAATAAGAATATATATATATATATATATATTTTTTTTTTAAGCTTAATAAAGAGGTCAATGTTACCTGTCTGTGCCTTAGAAGGTTCAAAATAGGCCTTGAAAAATATATTTATAAAAAAGGTTCAGACTTGTGGTTCTGAACAACTATAAACTAGTATGTGTGCTGCAGGTAATAACTAAATGAGTTGTAATTTGATGAGTTATAATTTGATTCATTTGTGTTCCATATATATCTCTCTGGAGCAGTGGGACAGTTGGGTCTCTGTAAAGGACTGTAAAGGACTTTGGTCTCTAGATCTTAATCATTCAAGACAAAGTGAATATAATTTCACTTTGAGACTTCTGTAAAGAGACATTCACATGGTATTTTTAAAGATAGTGTTTCACAGCATATTTTTGAAATGGACTACTAAGACTTTGTGAAATGATGTCAGTTAATTCTACATGCATTACGTTGTCGTGAGGAGAATGCCCATGTTTTCATGCTGAGATTATTTGGTAGGGTTAGTAAAAGGGTAATTGCCAGTTTGGGTTTATCTTTGTAGTAAAAATCAAATGTGGACGGCACCGAGACGAAGTCAGGACTTAACCTGTACGATGGAAATCATTTGCACTTAGCGAGGCTTCATAGTTATTTTTCTTTTAAATTTATGTTGTTTTGCCTTTAGGGAGTGGATGGAAGGGTTTTTGTGGATAAAGTTAAAATCATTTCATTAAATGTTAATGGACTTAATAGTCCAGTTAAAAAGAGCCAAAGTATTTGTTTGTACGAGGCACGAGTGCTGAAGTGGTTTATGTTCGGGAATTGCTTGGGACCCATAGAGCTGCACATCATATGTGGGCATAGGTTAGAAATGCGTTTTGTTCTTTTACTACAAAGAAATAACCATTCTGTTTATAAATTACTCCAATTTTTAACAAAGCAGCTATTTCAGATGCCACCAATTGGTTTATTTTGGCCCAAAGAAAGATTCGGACATCTATTTGAACATTAAGAGCACAGCATGGCTCACTGATCTCAACTGCAGAATAGAACTTGAATTATATAAAATTCCAAAATATGCCTCTTTCTCTAGCACCTTTGCTATAAAATGGGCTAACAATGTGATGGGGAAGAATTAATGATATTACAGTATTTTGCAAATGTGCAAAGAGATTTTTGCTGATTTTTTTTTTGGAAAGGGGGCCATTATGCTATAGTAAGTATGTGTCTTGAAAAACGCATTTGTTCTTGGCTGATGTAAGAGATTTAAAGTTGTGCCATTTCCTCCTGATTAGATGAGAATAAGTATTCTTTGCTGTTTTGAGCAGTTAAAAGTACATTCTGTAGAGAGAGCCAGTTATACAAGCCCTGCTTAGCCAGCAATTCCACATGGCCTCCCTCACTCCCTCCCTCACTCCTGTTTTCAGGAATCACCAAATCATGTAGTTTCGGATACATCTTCATCAGGTCTTTTGAAATCACTCATTTTAATATAATCATCTGAACATTTGGAAATAGAAATGCTTCATGCCTTCCCAACACATGAACCATATGTAGTGATGAAGGCTACAGACTATCCGTAGGCTAAGAACATCATACACATGGGTCTCCGTTTGCTCCTTCTATTTTATAAAACGGGGAAGAATCCAATGAGATCATAACATGCTATCACACGAAAGCGCCAAGAACTTTCATTCATTCAACAAGGATTTTTGAGTAACCAACTCTTTTCGCCACTATTTTCTATCTTCATCAAAAGAAACATAAAATCTGAGCTGGGCGTGGTGGCGCACGCTTGTAATCCCAGTACTTTGGGAGGCGGAGACCGGAGGATCCGGGTTCGCGGCCAGCCTCAGCGCTCTCTCTCTCTCTCTCTCTCTCTCTCTCTCTCTACTTAGTGAGGCCCTCTGCAACTTTGTGAGACCCAGTTTCAAAATAAAGTATAAAAAATAGGGCCAGGGGTGTAGCGCGGAGGTAGAACGCCCCTGGGTTCAATCCCCGGTACCGCAAAAAAAAAAAAAAAAGAAACATAAAATCTGCACAAAAGTCGATAATCATCTTAAGCGACAACAGTTCTGGCATGAGAGATGTAGATTTGGGTGTTCATGGTTGTCTTGTTGACCTGTTTTCTCACGTCTTCAGGATTCTTTGATTTGCTCCTTTTTTTGGAGTATAGCTTCCCCGCTAGTTCTTCGGTGATGATTGGTGTAACAAGGTGCAATATGTCTTCGCTGGGTTGGGGGTATTGCCCAGCAGCAGAGCATCTACCCCAAGAACACGGAGTGCCACACTAGATTCCCGGTGCCTCACAGACCAGGGGAAAGCAACCACAGTGGTGAACAATATATAGCATTAAAATAAATACCAGGTGCCTATTATGGGGTCAGCAATTAGCAACCACAATGGCAGCCACTCATGAACTAGATATTAATTAATTTATTTATTGGTATTAGGAACTGAGCCCAGGAGCGTTCTACCTCTGAGCTACACCACAGCCCTCCTTTTAATTTTTTGTTTTGAAACAAGGTCTCACTAGTTTGCTGAAAGTCTCGCTTAAATTGCTGAGGCTGTCCTTGAACCTGCACTCCTCCTGTGTCAGCCTCCCAAGTACTGGGATTACAGGTGTGCGTCATCATAAAGATATAACTCTAAACATCAGATTCCAACTAGGACATCTGCAGTACTAATAATTGCAGCATCATGAATGGTAGGGACAAAAATCATATTAAGTAGTTCTAAAGGATGGTTCATTAAGAAAAAGGAACAAGAGGTAGGAAGGCAAAAGAAAGTTTAGAATGTTCAAAAGGAGAAAAGAGAAGGCAGAAGGGAGGTAGCAAGTGAAGGCCATAAAGGCAGAGAATAATAGATAAAATAAACTAAAGGGGGGGGGAGATAGTTATAAGGAAATTTGGCTAGTAGAGGAAGAAGGATAGAAAAAGTGACAGGAGAAACAAACAAACAGAAAAACTACAAAAAACAAAAACCCCACCAACCCTCAAAAACAAAATAGAGCAAAATAACAAAAGGATAATAAAAAGAAAACAATAACAAAAAGAAACAAACATATATATATATATATATATATATAAACAAATCAGCAAGCATAAGAATATAAAAAAAGATTTGGTCCAACAACTCGGTATAAACAATATAAAACAATGATGACAGATGGCTGGAGCAGACACAGGGAAAAAGATTGCTCAAAGGGATCTCGTGGAAGCCGCTGAATTCCCTTAGCCGTGGTCTCCTCAGTCAACGAGAGGGTCCTCCGAGGCTCCTTCTCGCTCTGCAATTCTGTGGATCATAACAGAGATCATAGGCGAGAATTACTTCAGTACAACAGAAAAGATCGACATTCTGGGCCTTCCCAATGGCATGGGATTTTCTTAAATTCTTGTTTGCAGCTGCTTTGAGCAGATGTTATCTCTTTGCAGAGTGCTTGAGTACTTTGAAAGCCACTAGGTCCTTCGTGAATGAATGCAAGGCATATTTCCCGAAAGGTCACATTGCTTTAGAATCTGTGGATAAATTCTAAGCTCAAGTGTCCGCTCTGAATTTCTTTTATAGATAAGTGAAGGCAAATCAGGGCACTGATAGAAGGAACATGATCTAATAAAAAAAACCATGCGAGGCAAACCTGCGCAGATATTCATCCATCTCTTGGATTTTGTATAGTTAGATCACTTTTAGGAAATTGTGGTAGCTCCTGCCTTCATGACTTCAGAATGTTGGGCTCTTCTTACATGTTAACCTAACCATTTCATCAATATCTAGATCTTTTTTTTTTTTTGAGTGTGTGGTACTGGGGATTGAATCCGGGGCATTCCAGCTCCATGCTACATCCCTAGCCCCTTTTATTTTTTTATTTTGAAACAGTGTCTCACTAGGTTGCTGAGAATCTCACTAAGTTGTTGAGGCTGGTCTTGAACCTGTGATCCTCCTGTCTCAGCTTCCCAAGGACTGAGTGTGCGCAACCAAGCCTGGCTGTACTAAACTTTTACATGTATATTAACTCGCTTCATTCTCACGGCAGTCCTCCTTGACTTCTTCCTGACGCCCCCCGCCCACCATCTTCCTGCCTTTACCATTAGGCAGGTGCTGGGCCCTTCTCCTTCTCCCAGTCACTGTCCTGAGCAAGGCTGCAAACATGCTTCATGGCTGGCCTGAAGTTGGGTTGGGTTTGGTCAGCACAGTGACTTAACAAATCCAAGTTAATTGTCATCACTTAAAAAAAAAAACTGGAAGATTCCCCTTCAAAATATGGATTTCTGGTTTCTTATGTTTATTTTGTATTTTTATTTTTATTTTTTTGCGGTACTAGGGATTGAATCCAGGGGCATTCTACCTCCGAGCTACACTCCCAGCCCTATATTTTATTCTTTATTTTGAAACAGGGTCTCACTAAGTTGCGCAGGGCCTCACTAAGTAGCTGAGGCTGGCCGCGAACCCCGATCCTCTGGTCTCAGCCTCCCAAGTACTGGGATTACAAGCGTGTACCACCACGCCTGGCTGGTTTTTTTTATTTAGAGGGCTCAGTAGCATTTTGCCCTCATTACCTGGCTCTGCTTGGCTGGAGTTGAGTTGGGCAATCAACTACATTTCCTGCCTAACCCTGCCTGGTCCCATAAACACTGGAATTTCAACCTTGGCATTAAGACATAAATGACATTTGACATTAAGACATTATTGACATTTGACATTAAGACATTATGACAACTTAAAGTATTATGTTGTCCAAAATTCTTTGCAGGTTCACAGAGAAGAAAAGGAGTGTAGAGATAACCCTCTGGTAGTGGAACTCCAGGCTTTGGGCAGTGGGAGGACCTGGGGGACCTCAGGTTTCTGCATAGCGACAGCCTACTTGCGCCGTGCACGAGGCTTATCCTGAGCCTGCACAGGCACTGCAACGGAGCAGCCTGGCTTTCCAGGGATAAAGGCCGGTGGGAAGAAAGACAAGAAAACCAGCCGCAAGGTGGTGGTTTGCCACCCGACCCCCTTCCACTCACCCCCTTCCCTCTGAGTGCTTCGTCCTGCTGAAAGCAGGTGAAATATGAATTGAATACAGCATTCCTGCACCTGTTAATTTTTAACTTTATTATGATTATGCGTTTGAAAGACAGGACTTCAAAGAAACTGGCAGGTGCCAACTTCAATATAAACACTGTATAAAACCCATATAAAACACTGTCCCCACAGTTCAGTTCTGCCAGGCAGCTTGGTGCAAGGTCACTGGGCATCTGAGCTGAAAAGAATTTTTACTTTCGCCTCTTGTTGGAAACCATACTATTTAAGAATGAGATTTTGTATTTTCTCCATAACAATGCAAGCTCTATAACCCTTGTATAAGTTTTTATTGGCATCCATGTGAACTTCCTGTGTGGGCAAAATATTGCTCTTGCTCTGCTTTCCACAGTAGTTTGGAAGATTGAAGAAATGTATTTGTGTGTGTGTGTGTGTGTGTGTGTGTGTTGGGGGGGAAGGGAACTGGGGCTAGAACTCAGAGGCATTCTACCTCTGAGCTATACCCCCAGCCCTATTTTATTTTTAGTTTGGAAACAGGGTGTCACTAAGTTGCTAAGGGCCTCACTAAGCTGCTGAGGCTGGCTTCGAACCTGTGATCCTACTGTCTCAGCCTCCCAAGTACTGGGATTATAGGTATGCACCACCATGCCTGGCTAATAGATATATCTTCTTAGTCTCATTTTATAAGACTTGTAAGATTTTTAGAGACCCGTGTAGTTGCACACATTTTTCATGTTTGGTTCTACCATTTGATAGTGTTTCTCTAGAAAGTTTATAGTTGTATGCACTCAGTACTTAACATAACTATGTTAGATTACTTAGCTGACTAGTTACTGAATATAGGGGGTGCATGAAATAGGATTTTAATGAGCATGCTCACTTTACAGTTTCTCTTAAGAGGAAGATGATAGCCAGGTGTGGTGGCACACACCTGTAATCCCAGTACTTGGGAGGCTGAGACAGGAGGATCACAGGTTCAAGACCAGCCTCAACAACTTAGCAAGATTCTCAGCAACCTAGTGAAAACTTGTTTCAAAAGAGTAAAAATAAAAAAGGGCTGGGATATAGCTTGGAGGTAGAATGCCTCTGAGTTCTGATTACAAGCGTGCGCCACCATGCCCGGCTTTATTTTTATTTTTGAAACAGGGTCTTGCTAAGTTGATGAGAGTCTTTCTATTTGCTGAGGCTGTTTTCAAACCTGCCATCCTCCTGTCTCAGCCTCCCAAGTACTGGAATTACAGGTGTGTGCCACCACACCTGGCCTTTCTTTGTTAATATTTACCATCCACCTATGACATAAAATATGGTATGTACATATACAGAATTCAAATGATACACAGGATACATGAGACATAGTTCCTTCTCTCTGTGAATTTAGTGTAATGGGTGAGACAGGATTAAAGAAGGAACAATGGGCCTTAGACTCTGCTGTATATTAAGCTCTGAATTGAACATGTATCCATGAATTGAATATATATCTTCTCAAACCGAAAAATAATATATAGGATGGTGCTCCCGCTGTTCAGAAATGAAGGCGGTCTACTTTGGAATGAGCCACATAGAGTTCATTGGTCATAGGCAGAGTCCTGCGCGATGGGTAGAGATCACCGGAGTTGGAAGGGCGGAAATGGAATTCCAGGGTAATGGCTACAGGGTTTGGGCCACCATGAGGTGGAGACGGGTTGAAGAGCTTCTGATTTATCCTATAGCTAATGCAAAGGAGGGACAGATGTGATGCTGCAGGAGGATTAATCCAGAAGCTCAAAGTGATTCGAGCAATTGAAGGTGCAAGAGGCGGGAAGGCCAGTTAGACTTTTGAATGATCCAGGCATAAAGCGGGTGGAGTCTGGATTAAGGAGAGCAAGGAAGAAGAAGCTGGGAAAGGATTCGAGGGAATCGTATTTTGGGAAAGATGTTCAAATGGAGCTGAGGAAAGGAAGGGGTGGGGAGCAGGAAGGGCTCCCCCCTGGAGGGGAATAAGAACTGGGAGGTGCAGCCCGCCCCTCCTCCCACCTTGCTGACACTGCTCCAGCCACAGGTGGCCCTGCTGTCCCTTGAGCAAGGTGAGCACAGCTCCAGCGCAGGACCTTCGCCAAGTCCCCTGTTCCGCTCAGCCTTCTCCTGGAAATCCACCTGGCTTGCCTCTTCACCTTCAGTCCCCACCTGGTCCTCTCTACCCATTTGCTACCTTTGCAAATGTTGGAATTTTCCAAATACACGATTATTACAATATTACTTTTCCCCAATGTTTCTGCAGGTTCACAGAGCGTAAGCTACAGCGATTGCTGAAATGTGCCCTCAGTACAGAAGGCATCCCTGACCACTCCAACCCTCCTTTCCCCTCTCCTGCCTTGATTTTCCTTCGCAGCACTTGTCCTTGACTGACAATATATTGTATATTTGGTCATTTGGTAATTTTCTGTTGTTTTTTCCTAGAGTGTAAGGTCATATGGACAGATTTTTTTTCATATAGACTCTTTTTTTAGTTATATCCTTAGTACAGAAGACATAATTTGGTTAATATATGTTAATTGCATGAATAAAGCAGGCAAGTTCCAAAAATAGAGGCTAATTTGGGGTGAGGAGGAGGAGGAAAATGATAGTTAGCTTTAACCCTGGATCATTCTAGAAGAAATATTTTACATGGTGATTGGCAGGAGGTCCAGGCTGAGGGTGCAGCCTTCCATCCTTTTGAGGACTGTCTAGGCATCAAAATAGTCCCTGTGGGACAGTCCCCTGCCTGGGTGGTTGTCTCAGTGGGTTTGCGTTCCTCTAGGAGTCTATTTCTTTCCTTCTGTACTGTACCCCATCTTTTTCCTGGGAGAACAGTGTTGGAAGGAGATGTATCAGGAAGCTGTCGAGTCTCCGAGAGGACAACCTAGAAATCACGTTTTGTCTCTTAAGCGATCCATCATAGAAACATTCAATGCTTTCTAGAAACCGCAAATTTAATTATTGGGATAATCTGCTACCAAGTTTTTGAAATACATTTGACATAGTTTGTAATAAGCCAAACGAGTCCAAAACACGCAAACAAAGCACACCTGTAGCTCATTTGTTTCCCGGCTTTCAAATGCTCTAACTCCCCCTTTTGCCAGGAGCGCATTAGGATCACCTGCCAAACTGATTTAACGCGTTAATGAAGTAGCTCATATACATGCATTCGGTTTTCCAAAGTAATCTCTTCCAGGAAACACATTTCTCCTTTTCAAACGCGGTTCAGCTCTTTCTGACACACATGCTTCCTCACATTGCTGCTGACTGTATTGAAATGAATGAACACATTATAAAGCACTTTATTGCTGCCTGAAGTGATCTGTTGAGACTATAATAGCCAGATGTATAGGTTAGGCACATAATTCCATTATCCGGCTCTGATGGAGCCATCAGTCCTACTGGTCCTTTGCCTGACAAACCACTGTCAAATTCCAAATTACCTCAGTGGCAAGACTGGTTTAGAGCACCTCAGCCTGAATCCAGAAAATGTTTCCAGAAACCTGGGGCATCCAGGCTGCTCTTAGAGTCTAAAGTCTGTCATGCTTCTATTAACCCAAGGTCACAGCTTCTGGTCAAAGGGTCCCTATGATATAAAGTTGACCTATGTTTTCTTGGATTGTCTGTAAACATCTTTAACAGGTATGAACCCTAATTTTAATTCTCTGGCTGTATTTGTGTGGGAGGCAGGAGCCAGCCACCACTCAGAAGTGGGATGGTGAGGAGTTAAATACCATTCTGTCTTTGTGTGGGGGTTGGGGGTGACCCAGTTTCCCCAATTTTTAAGTATCACATAGTCTACGAAATAGAGATTAGTTGGGCCGGGCCAGGAGAGAGGGCAGTTAAAAGCTCTCCTGCCGGCACGGGAATGTATTCTGGACTCCCACTTTGCTGTGGATTTCTGTGAGTCCCAGGATTTTGGAGGTAACCCTGTCCGCATCTCTCACGCTCCAGCCGAGGGAGGAAAGTTTTACAGCGGCCTCCTGAGGGCTTAGCACAGTTCAGAGCTTCTCGTTTACTTTGCAGTCGGCGGAAGAGGAAATAGAGATGGTGCTTTTGTCCTTGCACACGAAGAATCATTGTCCTGAAGGAAGAAGAGTTGTACGACTTGAACAGTTTGTTTAAACTTGATGAAAGAGGAGAGGAGGACCGGAGTAGAACCTTGGGGCAGGCCAGAGGGTGGAAAGCATGGAGGGTTTGCAGGAGGAGGAGGCCACTTGCTCAGGAGACCAGGCGGTGGAAGGGTGATGGGAAGAGGGAGGTTGCCCGGGATCCACTGAGCATGCTTTGTGTGAAGACACCGGAAGCCAGTTTTTTTTTTGAGGTACCGGGGATTGAACCCAGGGGCGTTCTACCTCTGAGCTATACCCCCGGCCCTATTTTTTATACTTTATTTTGAAACCGGGTCTCACAAAGTTGTGGAAGCATCATTAAGTAGAGAGAGAGAGAGAGAGAGAGAGACAGGGAGAGAGAGAGAGAGAGAGAGAGAGAGAGCGCTGATGTTGGCCACGAACCCAGATCCTCTGGTCTCTGCCTGCCAAAGTACTGGGATTACAAGCGTGCACCACCACGCCCGGCTACTGGAAGCCAATTTTTGGACTGCCTTCCAGAGTATTCTACATTGCCGATGTTTGCTCTCAAAGTAACTTTGTCTGATTAGAATCTAGAAAGGTGTGTTTGACAAGGCTATAAGGGGTGAAGATGTTGTTATTATTTTAATGATAGTAACAGTTACTACTTGTCAAAAACTCAACATGTGCTAAAACTGACTATGTGTATGATTTATCTTATATAAATTAATTTTTTTTGCGGTACTGGGGATAGAACCCAGGGGCATTCTACTTCCGAGCTACACCCCCAGCCCTATTTTTTATTCTTTATTTTATTTATTCTTTGACAGTATCAGGGATTGAACCCAGGGGCATTCTACCTCCGGGCTACACCCCCAGCCCTATTTTTTATTCTTTATTTTGAAACAGGGTCTCACTAAGTTACAGAGGGCCTCACTAAGTAGCTGAGGCTGGCCGCAAACCCAGATCCTCCGGTCTCAGCCTCCCAAGTACTGGGATTACAAGCGTGCGCCACCATGCCTGGCTATAAATTAATTTTTTAAAAAACAGCTTGCAGGTTGGTAGTCTTATCTTTAATTTAGAGATGGATGAAGTTTCTCTCCTCCTCCTCCTCCTCCTCCTCCTCCTCCTCCTCCTCCTCCTCTT
>PVJS01057224.1:0-12115 GCA_004027185.1 Glis glis | reverse complement strand
CTAGTTTAACTGATATTTTTCTACGGTTTCTTTTTCTTTCTTTTTTTTTTTCTTTGCGGTACCAGGGATTGAACCCAGGGGTGTTCTACCTCCGCGCTACATCCCCAGCCCTATTTTTTTATACTTTATTTTGAAACCAGGTCTCACGAAGTTGTGGAGGGCCTCACGAAGTTGTGGAGGGCCTCACTAGGTAGAGAGAGAGAGAGAGAGACAGGGAGAGAGAGAGAGAGAGAGACAGAGAGAGAGAGAGACAGAGAGAGAGAGAGAGAGAGAGACAGAGAGAGAGCGCGCACTGAGGCTGGCCTTGAACCCGAATCCTCCCGTCTCCGCCTCCCAAAGTACTGGGATTACAAGCGTGCGCCACCACGCCCAGCCCTTTTCTACGGTTTCTAATTGCTATTTGCTAACTTTTGATTTTGCTTCTTCTGTCTCCTCTCTATTCTTTGGTGAGACTATAACTAGCCACCAGGTGGCCCAAAGTGACCAAGAAGAAAGATCTAATTACAAGGGGTAATTCTAAGCTTAGAAATGGTTAAGACTAATAATGATCAGCACCAATTTCATAAACACTTTGTTTGTTCTCAAGAAAATTCAGCAAATTTAGGTTATGAGCCTGCTGTAGGGTCAGCCCTGCTCAGGGACATGGGTACACCACAAATATAAAACATGGCCTTTGTCCTCAAATATTTATAAGCTGACTCATGGAGGAAACAATCAATTGAGAAGTTTCAAAAATCAAATCGTGCATAATGAAGCACATGTGTGTGCAAAGCAAAACATAATCCTATGGGAGTGAATCGCTATATACATCATGTGATTAAATTGAGAAATATGAGATCCAGGGCCTAAGAACATTGGTCCAGCCTCATGGAGGATCTCAAAGGAAAAGATTTGGGTGGAAAATAAGAATTTTATAAATATCACGTGTGGTGTATAGTTCCTTGTACATCCTCACATGGAGCAGCGGGTCTCTGCTATGGTTCCAGTTTTTCCGGTGTTTTCTGTAAAGCCAGGAAGGTATCCAGCACAATAGCACAGCACCGCCGGGAGATCTGTGCATGGACGTGGACTAAGCAGTACTAAGGAGGACAGCTCTCATTTTTCTCCTTCTCAAGCAAAAAGGGGAGGAAGAGTAAAGAGGATTGACCATTTGTTTTGCCATTTGTTTTGATGATTAATTTTCTGTTTAAAAATCAATGTTAAGCCAGGCGTGGTGGCGCATGCTCGTAATCCCAGTGCTTTGGGAGGCAGAGACCGGAGGATCGGGGTTCGCGGCCAGCCTCAGCTCTCTCTCTCTCTCTCTGTCTCTCTCTGTCTCTCTGTCTCTCTGTCTCTCTCTCTCTTTCTCTCTCTCTATCCTTAGTGAGGCCCTCCGCAACTTCATGAGACCCGGTTTCAAAATAAAGTATAAAAAATAGGGCCGGGGGTGTAGCACGGAGGTAGAACGCCCCTGGGTTCAATCCCCGGTACCGCAAAAAAAAAAAAATAATAATCAATGTTACTCCTTGTAAAAACTATTTTCCATTCGTTTTCCCCCCAATGCAATTATGGATTTTGCCAAGGTGGATCTGCAGGGTCTGGTAGCTGTCCCAAAGATACTCCCCTGATGCTGGGGCTCTTTGACACCTTCAGGTGGCAGGTTGGGGGGGACCTTCAAACTTTTCCAGTATCTTCTGGTGGCTCAGGGTGTCCAGCCCCAGCCCCTGCTGCCTGGTGCCAGGACCAGTGCTGGTAGGTGATCATTTGATCACCAATATAGGTGGGCAGTGAGAGAAAATCTCCAGCATGAAGTCCTACACTTGGTCTACCCCTTGTTCTCATCAGTTTAAGGAACATGGAACATTAACTGCAGGGAAGTAGGCATTGTTGCACAAATTCTACCAGTGTTGGAATCTGTGGGTTTTCTATTTCTTTTTATTTTTTTCTTGCCTGCTACTAAATGTATTATCTTTATTTTATTCTTTTTTTGTCCTTTCTGCATATTTTTTTTTTTTTTTGCGGTACCTGGGATTGAACCCAGGGGCATTCTACCTCCGAGCTACACCCCCGGCCCTATTTTTTATACTTTATTTTGAAACTGGGTCTCACGAAGTTGCAGAGGGCCTCACTAAGTAGCTGAGGCTGACTGCGAACCCAGATCCTCCAGTCTCCGCCTCCCAATACTGGGATTACAAGCGTGCGCCACCACACCCGGCTTCTTTCTACATATTTTAGATGAAGATATACTCTATTATTCTATACCCTTTGTTCCTTTTGTAGTTACCCTTTCATTTTAAATATGAACATATGACTGAAAATCTGAATGAAATTAATTCTAATCAGTCTCCCGCCCCCAAATACAAGGGTCTAGGTAAGTTTTTAGTCAACTCTTGTGTGTTATTTTGTTCAATGTCTTATATAACATCTCATTTACACTCCCCAAATTAGTTATCACTTTTTAAATCCATTGTATGCAACAGATATTTGCACAGAAGTAGGTTTCTTTACTTGACATTGTTTTCTATATCCTACTCCTTTGGAGAGATTTGATTTCGCCGTCATAAAGTACTTTCTTTGGTGTTTTCTGTCTGGTTGATTTTTTTTAGTAGGGGGATGAACTCAGAGGCATTCTACCTCTGAGCTACACCCTCAGCCCTATTTTATTTTTTATTTTGAAACAGGTTCTCACTAAGTAGCTGAGGGTCTCGCTAACTTGCTAAGGTTGGCCGCGAACCTATGATCCTCCTGTCTCAGCCTCCCAAGTACTAGTATAACAGGCATGTATCACCATGCCTGGCTGCTTGTTTGTTTTTTTAGCAAGAGTTTTATATTTTCCAGAATGCCTTATTGTGTGTGTGTGTGTGTGTGTGTGTGTGTGTGTGTGTGTGTGCGCGCGCGTGCATGCGCACGCGCATGTGCGTGCGTGCATGTGCGTGCGTGCACATGCACATGTACTACACACATCTGTGTTTTTAATATTCTAAACAGATTTCTAGTAAGTCTGTTTTATTAGTGTACTCTACTAAGTTATACTAGGCAGCTGGGGCTGTCATGACAAAATACTACAGACTGAGTGGCTTAAACAACAGAAACGTATTTTCTTGACGTTCTGGTGGGTAGAATTCTGAGATCCAAGTGTCAGCAGGGATGATTCTCAGGCCCCTCTTCTGGACTTGCACCTAGCTGTCCTCTCCGTGTGTCTTCACATATTCTCTTTCCTCTGGAGGTATCTCTGTCCTGATCTCATCTTATAAGGATACCAACCATATTGGATGGAGTCCAAGCTTATGACATATGTCGTTGGCTAGAGTTTGAGTATCCATGCTAAGGTATGCATTCGACCCTTTTTACATCTAATGCTTGTTAGTAACCTCTGCTTGCTGGATGCCCAGTAGATGCTTGCTGTTGACAATGATGAACATGGCCTATATCTCAAAACCCAGATTTACAAAATGGGAACTGTCTGGAGAAATTATCTCACGTTCATTAAAGTCCAGAGGAAGGAAAACCCTGGTATAATACTAGTGTGAGATTGCACTGTAATTCCCATGAGCTGCCCATGGAATTATGCTGTAGGGGATTGATGCTAATCTATGGCTTGTGGTATCAGCCTTATGGGATCTTTAAATGAATGATCAAAAGGCACACCCTTCTGGGAAGACACAAGCCCTGCAGGTGTGACATCTAGCTACAGACAGTGCCTTTGCGCCATGGACTGGTTTGCGAGTGTACATAAGATTTCTAAAGAAACACAAAGGCACATGTATTCCTAGCTCTTAGCCTTGCAGCTGCCTCCTGGGAGTCTGGCTGTCTCTGTGGGAGGTGGAGTAAGTATAAACTCCCTTGGAAGCCAGTTGTGAGTAGTGAGAGGAATACACTGACCCCTGGAGGCAGAGAGATTCTCTGCACATTTATCCAGTGCACGGGACTCCACCTGTCTCTCTTGTTCCTCCAAGCTGGATCATCACTGCTGAATCAAATGAATATTTAGAAGTAGAAGGAATTTTATAAACCATTCACTCTACACTCATACACAAATGGAAGTATACCACTTACTCTACACTCGTGCACAAAAGAAGGTGCAGAAATATGCTGTGACCAATCCAAGACTACACATTTGACAGGACAGGAGACTAGCATACAGGAAGGACATCTACAGTGTTGGGAATTCCAGGCACCACCCCTTGTGAAATTTCAAGCACTTTCATTCATTTAGCAACTACTTACGATATGCATATTATCCATATTCATAGTCTTTAGAATATCCATGGCTTGAAGAACAAAGCACATCTCATTGGAAACAGTGGACTGGCTTTGAATATTGAGTTATACATTTCATGTAAGAAATGGTTTTAGAACTACTGATCAGTCTTTAGATCTGATGTTTCCATTTTTTGAATAATTAGATGTATGCATTTGAAACACGGTACTCATCAGGCTCCCCATCCATCAGTGGCCTGTGAACCAGGAAAAAGGAACTGATACTTGGGAAAACTGCAGGAGTGGGCCACTTACCTATGGAAACCTGACAGCTGAAGGAGACACAGGTCCTGAGAATACCAACGTGAGCCCTGAGAGCAGAGGACACACCTGCAGAGACGGATGGCTGCGTAGATGGGAAGCAGAGGTGATGTTGTAAAGGAAAGAGAGGACCTGCTTCCCCTCTGCAGGTGTTCCAGTTCTCAGGAGGCCTGGCTCCATTTCTCTCCTGGCCTTTGGGTTCCATGAAACCTCTTACTCCATAGCCACTTAGCTATGGAAACCTAACTGCATCCTCACCCTGCAACTCCCTCTTTAATTGATTACTTCTGTGCCACTTTTCCTCTTTTGTCAAGAACCTGCCCCTCCTAGATACCCAGGCATGGAACTCTAGAAGGGCAAGATCACTTTTGCCAAGACCCTAGCTTGGTGCCTCTTAGTCCCTTAGCTGCCCCTCCTTCAACACCCCTAGTCACTATCCACCACCGAAGGGATGGAAACCTCACTCAGCCACTTTCTAATTCTGTTAGAAAGAGCTTCTTTTTTCCCAACTGGCTTGTGAATTGATCACTGAACCACATTTCAGTCCTAAACATTTTGAGTTGATTCCTGAATGAAATTTGAATCCCACAGAACATGCAGGTGACGTGGGACCCAGCAGATGCCCCTTCTCATCCTGGGAGTGCACTGGCACACAGCCAACCTGTCTTCACACCATGTCCTATAGATGAGGGGGTTCTCATACTTGTACATGCATCAGAGTCACCTGGAGGCCTTGTTCAAACACAGATTGCTGGCTCCGTTCTAGGGAGGTCTGAGGGGCTTTCATTTAGATTTTTTTTTTTTTTTTTTTTTGTGTGTGTGTGTGTGTGTGTGTGTGTGGTACTGGGGATTGAACCCAGGGGCATTCTACCTCCGAGCTACACCCCCAGCCCTATTTTTTATTCTTTACTCTGAAGCAGGGTCTCACTAAGTTGCGGAGGGCCTCACTAAGTAGCTGAGGCTGGCCGCAAACCCGGAATCCTCCAGTCTCAGCCTCCCAAGTACTGGGATTACAAGTGTGTGCCACCACGCCTGGCTTTTTCATTTGGATTTTTAAAAACAAGTTCCCAACAATGTAGATGATGCTGGTTCCTCATCACACTTTGAGAAACTGCTTTAGAACCATGCTTCTCAATGAAACAAGTGACAACTGGGGAATGACTACTAAAAGCTCCAGGATTTCTTTGAGAGATGATAAAAATGTTCTAAAATTAGACTATGGTGATAGCCCTACAGCTCTGTAAGTATAAGAATCGTTGAATTGTATACTTTGAATGGGAGAACCTTGCAGTATAAATTATAGCTGTTTCCAAAAGTCACAACTTATTAGTGGGTCCTGAAATTAATTTAGTGGGTAAAAACATTTTTTATTTTGACCAAATAGTATAGAATAGAAAATAACAAAATGTGTTTTACATAGTGTATTAAACAGGGTTCTCCAGAGAAATAGGTGTAATATAATGTAGCTGTGGATGAAAATAGAGAGATTTTAATGAGTTGGCTCATCTGATTATGGGGGCTGTAAATTCTGACCAACGTTGAAGTAGCCTTCTGAGGGGAGGGTACTGGGGATTGAACCCAGGGACATTCTACCTCTGAGCTATACCCCCGCCCTATTTCATATTTCTATTTTATTTTAAAACAGGGTCTCACTAAGTTGCTGAGACTGGCCTCAAACCTGCAATCCTCCTGTCTCAGTCTCCCAAGTACTGGGATTACAGGCATGCACCACCATGCCCTGCTATTTAGGATTTCAGGGTGGTTGACATATACATGCACTCATCAGTCAATTAGCCCTCCCCAATTCCCACTCCCCCACCTTCCCCTCCCTCCTTCCCAATTTCAGCATAGTAGTTGACTTTGATAATTTTGTGTATGTCCATCCTGTGCACAAGTTTGTTCCCCTCTCCTTCCCTCCCATCTCCCCCAGTTAGTTCGCCTTTTTCACTCATCTGAGGTTTTCTCTCTTTGTCTGGAGTCCCTCCTATGCGGGGTCCGGGGCTCATCCTCCCGTGACCTCAGTACTGGGGTACTCCGGGGCGGGGCCGGGGGCTTACCCACCTGTGTTCTCACTGTTGGGCTGCTGGGGGGGGCATGTCTTGTCTACCTATGTCCTCAGTTCTGGGGTGTTCTGGGACGGTGTTGGGCTGCTCATGGGGGGGGCTGTGGCTTGCCGGCTCGTGTTCTCAGAGTTGGGCTGCTCCTGTGTATGGCCACCTCTTCTTTGTCTCTCCTCATCGCACTCGTTGCGGGAGCAGAGGCTCACGGCCCACCCCTTGAAACCATCATCGTTGTAGGTGCGTGTCTGAATTGACTTGGGCTTCATCATGTTCTGGAGTTGATCAGTTTCAATGGTGGTCTATAGTCACTGGTTTCACAAGGATCTGCTGTCTCTTTGCTGTTGGTCTCCAGGAGTCACGCATACCCTGCTATTGAAGTAGCATTCTTGAGTCCAAAGGCAATGTGGGGCAGAATTCCTTCCTTTTGGAGGACCTCAGTCTTATCTCATAAGGCCTTTGACTGATTGGATAAGGCCTATTCACATTATAAAGGGTAGTCTTTTCTCAAAGTCTCCTGATTTAAAGAATCATCTGAAAAATACATTTTGGCAATACCTATACTGGTATTTGACCAAACAATGGGGCACCATAACCTAGCCCAGTTGACATTTACCATTGCGTATAGTCAAAATATCATTTTATGGAACCTGTTTCCATTTTCCCACACACATGCATACCTATGCATGAACTGACTTGTCATTTTAAATGTCTTTCTTACTGTGAGTCTTGGATAACATAAACAAAACAAAGAAGTGAAAACCCGGCTGTATTATTTTTTGGTGAAAGCACACTAAATGGAATTCAATGAATTCTTCTTCTAGGTGTTTTTTTGTTTTGTTTTGTTTTTTTAACCTCCAACTTAAAGACCCAGTGGAAAGCTGGCCCAGACTTCAGGAGTCCTATCTGGCTCTCACCTTTATTATTCTAGACAGCCATATGCTTGTGACTGTCTGAGGGCTTGTAATGCCAAGCCCAGGATGATTGAACCAAGTAGAAAACACGTGTAGGCTGGCACGCACGCCTTGTAGACAGATCAAGATGATTAAGCCAAGCCTCTCTCTTTCATTAACATGCCACCAAGCAGTTCCTTTTTAGGAGGCTGTTTTGATATGGCAACTTCCAACATAAAAACACCATGAGTTCTTAACCAACTCCATGCACAGCTGGCACACCTGACCTCCTCCTCCACCCCCAAGCAGGGCACAAGATGAGAGTCAGGGGCAGAGGAGACACAAGAAGTGGATGAAGCTGTCCCTGATACACATCACTTTGTATGTTTTGTTTTGTAAAGGACTTTAAGTTTAAAGTGTTTTGATGTTTTTAGCATAAGGGACATGGTGAAGCTCTCAACTGGGTTAGAGATGGGATCAGGCTTAGCTATGAGGTAATAAAATAAAAATTAAAATATAAATATATATTTTATATATGTAAATATAAAAAATAGCTGTGAGCTATTTTAGTAAAACATAATTTAGTTTTTTTTAAAAGATCACTTCAAATGACCTCAAACAAGTAATCTAATTCAGAATATCAGGTGTTCCCATTTTCATGAGACTAATGAAATCTAAATTCTGAAACGTAAATTCACCATCCTTGGGTATGTAATAAGTCCCCCTCCCCCTGACCACATGCTGACCACTCCCCTTCCCCATTAGAGACCATCTAATCATGGCAGCAGGAATGGCAAACCTCTTTGCTTCTATTTGGGATTATTCCTCACAGGGAAAGTGTCCATCCCCATGTCTAACCCATCTGTATTGCCAGTAGTACTAGTACACAGCACCTCTTGACCTGACCCATGGGGAGACAGCCTAGCTGCCATGCCCTGCCCCCCTGTCTGTGTCTCATGGACACCAAGCTCTTTTACTTGAGTGTGTGGAAGTGGTGGCATGCAATGTCCTCTATCTGAAATGTTAGCTCTTCCTTCTGACCTCAGTCACACCTGTCCCCTTTGCTCAGGCTGTGCCAGGCTGGGCATGGCTGGGTCTGGATCTCATTCTGCCCCCTTTCTTCAGTCAGATTTCCCAGAAAGGGCTTGATTTGCCTCCTTCACTTGTGTCTCCTTTACTCCACAGTGTTGTGGCTGATCCTACTTCCTTCTGACCAAACCCAATTGCACCTCATTCTCTTGCAGCCCCCATCCCATGGCCAGCCTCAAGCAGGACCACAAAACCAAGTAATTTAGCTGTAGAGTTACTACACTATGTTGACCAAGATGAATAAATTAAACAACAAACTGATAGAATAATCAACAAGTAGGGAATTTCTGTTACTTAGTCCCAAGTTATATATGCCCCAATTAAATGCTTTTGAATTGGGACAGCAGCTTAAAAACCACAACCATTTCTTTATCTCTGATGATTCTGGGTATGACATAGGTTTTTTTCTGGAAAGAACTTTTGCTCCAGAAGCCATCAGGTGGTGCAGTCATCTAGAGGCTCGACTGAGCTATAACATCCAAGATGACACACATATGTCGCTGGCGATTGGTACTGGTTGTCAGCTGGGAGCTCAGCTGGGTTTGTCATCTAGAGCGCTTGGTTCTTCAAGGTGCCCTCTATATATAGCTTGGGCTTCTCTCATCATGGTGGCCGGAACCCAGCAGGGAGAATCCAATGTCCACAAAAGTACAAGTTTCAGATTATCTTCAAACTCAGTCTCAGTAGTCATAATTTCTGATGCATCCTGTTAGTCAAAACATGTCACAGGACCCAAACAGAAAGGCTTCCCCTCTTGATGGATGTGTGGACATCTTACTTACCCCAGGTAAACAGATAATGAATAGGTGAGTTCCAGCATTCCAACTACAATTTTCAGGCACTATATATTGGTGGGTTTTATGTGTGTCTTGTTGCTTCCTTGCATTTTCTGATTTTGCTAACAATAAATAAATTGATTTTTTCACTGCTGAATTTTACCTTTTTTATACCATTATTGGTGCGTTGTAATTATACATCATAGTGAGATTCAAAGTGATACATTCACACATGCACACATCGCTTGGTGTGTTTCCTTCCACATCACATCCCACTTGCTCTCTCATCCGTCCCCGTACATATTGGTGAGATTTGTAGTGATACATTCAGGTGTGGACATAACATTATTTGAACTGTTCCTTTCCTTGAGCCTCATTTTTCCCCTCCCAACCTCCTTCCCCCAACCCCTTCCACTATTCTATTGGTCCCTCTCCTCGTTTAACGGAAGTCCCTTTTGTTTCCTATTTTCTTGCTTGCTTCTACATATGATATAAAACAACCCTTGACTTTCTGAGACTGTCTGATACCACTTAGTGGAATGTCCTCTAGTTTCATCCATTTTCTTGCAAATGACATAATTTTCTTTTTTATGGCTTAGTAAAATTCCATTGTGTATCTAGACCACATTTTCTTTATCCATTCATCTGTTGATTGACACCAAGTTTGGTTTCATAATTTGGCTATTGTGAATTGTGCTGCTGTAAACATGGGTATGCATGTTATCACTATAGTATTCTGATTTAATTCTTTTGGAAAGATACCAAGGAGTGGAATAGCTGGGTCAAAAGGTGGTTTCATTCCTAGTGTTTTGAGGAACCGCCATACTGATCTCCATAGTGGTTGTACTAATTCACCATCCTACCAACAGTGTATAAGTATTCCTATTTCCCCACATCCTCTCCAGCATTTAGTATTATTTGTACTCTTGATGATTGGCATTCTAACTGAAGTTAGATGGAATCTCAGGATAGTTTTGATTTGCACCTCCCTGATTGCTAATGATGTTGAATGTTTTTTCATGTATGTATTGGCCATTTGTATTTCTTCTTTTGAGAAGTATCTATTCAGTTCAGTTGCCCATTTTTATTTGAGGGGTTGGTATTAAGTTTTTTTAAGTTCTTCATTTATTCTAGATATTCTCCCCTATCAGAGGAGATTCTGGCAAAGATTTTTCCCATTCTGTAGGCTCTCTTTTCAGACACTTAATTTTTTCCTTTGCTGCACAGAACCTTTTTAATTTGATACCATCCCATTTATCAATTCTTGGTTTTATTTCCTGAGCTTTAGGGCTCTTATTGAGGAAATCTCTACCAGTGCCTGTATGTTGGAAAGTTGGTCCTATGTTTTTTCATCTAATAATTGCAAAAGTTTCTGGTCTAATTTCTAGGTATTTTTTGTTTGTTTGTTTTTTGTTTTTTTGCGGTACCAGGGATTGAACCCAGGGGTGTTCTACCTCCGCGCTACGCCCCCGGCCCTACTTTTTGTACTTTATTTTGAAACCGGGTCTCACGAAGTTGCGGAGGGCCTCACTAAGGAGAGAGAGAGAGAGAGAGAGAGAGAGAGAGAGAGAGACAGGGAGAGAGAGAGTGAGAGAGCTGAGGCTGGCCGCAAACCCGGATCCTCCGGTCTCTGCCTCCCAAAGTACTGGGATTACAAGCGTGCGCCACCACGCCCGGCCTTAATTTCTAGGTTTTTGATTCATCTTGAGTTGACTCTTGTGTAGAGTGAAAAATAGGGGTCTAATTCCATTCTTCTACATATGAATATCCAGTTTTCCCAGCACCATTTATTGAAATGAATTGATATTTTTTAACTTTAATAAGGGTAGCTTATACATAGACGTGCATATGCTATTAGTATAGCTTGATGAATTTTAACAAACTGTACATACCCATGTAACTAGCCTCCTGATCAAGAAAGAGAACATTAGCTGCACCCCAGAGATCTTTAATAGCTATTGCTTGTGCAGAGAAAAGCATTTAATATTTAAAGAGAAACATGTTTCATTAAAGAAAGAGCAATAAGCCAAATGAATCTTCCATTCTTTACAACTAAAACACTTCTCTGACATACACAAAATAACTGCAAACCTTTAACAACTTGTTAAATGATAGGTTTCATGGCTCAATTAGCTAATATCCTACAATTTCCAACAAATGAATAGAAGTTTTCCCGATAGTTAAATGGCCAGTCTGAATGTTTGGTGAATTGGCAGGTCATCTGTATACTTACCAAAGCTTTTAATACTGTCAAAGTGGTATTTAAATCTTCAAACTTTTTTTAAATGGAGCATAAGTAAATATAAAATCTAGGTTTATAGCAAAAGCATCAAGCAATAGTTAGCTGCAAAAACACACAAAAATAATCTGCATGTGCACAGTGTTATTTTGTCCTGTTTCCAGAGGTAATAGTTAGATTCTGATGAGATAGATATCACACATTTTTGCACCTCACTATTAAGATAAATTATTTGCATACTACTTTTATTAACTTTCAGTGGATATTCTCGTTTTGAAGTGGCTATTGATGAAGAATCAAGGGTCAAGGCTTGTTCTCACTTTTTAAATCTTGATTAAAAGTTCCTTATAGCATCTCTTGCCCTAGCCATGTTGGTAGACATCTCATCCCTTCCTTCCATCTGATTTGTTTTCCTCTTATTGTGGTAGCCTGAAAGTGCCCTACAAAGATATGCAGGTCTTATGCCCCAGAACCTATGAATCTTGCCTTCTATGGAAAAAGAGTGTTTTGCACAACTGATTAAGGATGTTGCGATGAGGAGAAAATCCTGGGTTATCTTGG
>PVJS01057223.1:0-12116 GCA_004027185.1 Glis glis | reverse complement strand
CCCAGCTACACCCCCAGCCCTATTTTTTACTTTATAGTTTGAAGCAGGGTCTCACTAAGTTGCGGAGGGCCTCACTAAGTAGCTGAGGCTGGCTTCGAACCTGCAGTCCTCCTGTCTCAGCCTCCCAAGTACTGGAATAACAAGCACGCGCCACCACGGCCCGGCTCTGACAGCGATCTTTACCTCCATACTTGGGTCCTTGGTCACTGGCCAGCACCTTCCGGTTTTGCAGCCCAAATTCCAAGATGGAGTTCTTTCCTGGGAGCCACACCTCCTCCAGCAAGCCTGCCCTACTGTCTGAAGGTGGAGGGCTTCTTGCCCCTGGCGGGGTGGGTGCCGCAGCCTGGCTGGGGGGCTGGGGATACTTTTGCACGCACAGGTGCTATGCTTGTCCCTGTGTTTGTGTGTGTACTTTGTATGTCCCCTGTCCTGTACACGCCTTCTCCAAGCTCTGGAGTTACCTGCCTCAGTTTGTTAGCAAGCTGGGGACTGTGTCTGTTTGTGTGTTCACACACTTTAACACATGTGTCCATTTACGTTTCACCAGCTGAGTGTGTGTTCATGCACAAGGGTGTTTGCCTTTATTCTCCCCTCTGTCTCACACACATGATTTCCACTCACACACACTGACTTTAGTATGAACTGGCACATGCATTCTGCACGTGCAAGCCCACGCGCGTGTGAATGGACACAGTGGTCAACGCACAGTGGGACATTTGTGGGGGGCGTTTTGTTTTTTCTTTGGGTACTGAGGATTGAAGCTGGGGGTGTCTACCTCCGAGTTACACCCCCAGCCCTTTGTTTTCATTTTTTATTTTGAAATATGGTCTTGCTATGTGGCTGAGGGTCTGGCTAAGTTGCTGAGGCTGGCCTCTAACTTGTGATTCTGTGTCGGCCTCCCAAGTACTGGGATTACAGGAGTACACCACCACACCTGGCTTGTCTGTGTGTTCTTTGTGCCTTTGACAGTACTCAGTACCGGGCATACACCTGTTATCTCATGGGAGGCTGAGACAGGAAGATCACAGGTTCAAAACCAGCCTTAGCCCTTAACAACTTAGTAAAACTCTGTTTCAAAATAAAAAAGGAGGCAGGCATGGTGGCGCACACTTGTAATCCCAGTACTTGGGAGGCTGAGACAGGAGGATCGCAGGTTCGCAGCCAGCCTCAGTAACTGGTAAGGCCCTCCGCAATTTAGTGAGACCCTGTTTCAAAATAAAGAGTAAAATAGCTGGGCGTGGTGGCACATGCTTGTAACCCCAGTACTTGGGAGGCTGAGACAGGAGGATCACAGGTTCCCGGCCAGTCTCAGCTACTTAGTGAGGCCCTCCGCAACTTAGTGAGACCCTATTTCAAAATAAAGAATAAAAAATATAGGGCTGGGGGTGTAGCTGGGATGTAGAATGCCCCTGGGTTCCAACCCCAGTACCACAAATAAATAAATAAATAAATAATTTAAAAGGGCTGGGGTATAGCTTGGAGGTTGAATACTCCTGGGTTCAATCTCCAAAAATTAAATTAAAATACTACTGAGAGTGGCTCAGGCCAGCGTACCCGGGGCCTTGGTGGGGCAGAGGACGGAGGGGGGCGGGGGACCATTCATTCTGGCTGGCCCAGCTTGTCCTAGAGCCCGCCCCTTCCTCCAGTGAGGCTGTCCCATCCCTGCCTGCCCCTCCTTGTCACCAGGGCTATCCCAGCCAGCAGGCCACCCGCCTGCCACTCCTGCTGGCTAAATTTGGGAGCTTGTGTTCGGTGGCTTGTGTTCAGTCTCAGGTTCCCAGTCACATGGGGAGCGGGGGCTGTATTTAACCCAGTTCCCAGCTCGGCCATCAGACCCGGCAGGACAGAGCAGGCCCCCAACTCGTCCCCGCCCGCTCACTCCCCCGCCATGTTTCTTGTTCTTGTAGCCACTGAGGAGCTGAAGGAGTTCTTTGCCAAGGCCCGGGCTGGCTCCATCCGCCTCATCAAGGTCGTCATTGAGGACGGTGAGTGCCACGGGGGCTGCGCCCCGTTGCATCTGGGAGTGGGGGCGAGGCCCCTCACAGAGGCTCTTCTGACGGGAGCTTGGGGGAGGGCATGGTTACCACCCCAGTTATGCAGGGTCCTGTCCCAAGGTCCTGCCTGGCCTCCCAGGAGGCCGTGTGTGGATTGAGATGGGCCTAGTCAGGGTACCAGACTGGGCAGGCCAGGGGCAGGGGACGAGTGACCAGCGTATGGCTGGTGCCACCGGCCTCTGTCTGTTCCTGGTCACGGGCCTGGCCTGGCTTGGCTCCCGGCTGTGAGGAGGCCTAAGGAGACAGCGAGGCTCTCTTGGGAGGTGCCCATAACGGGGCAAAGGGACCCGTGTCCAGCTCATTCTGAGAGCAGGATGGGGCGACCCCAGGCTTGACGGGTTCTTGGCCTGGCCCCTGTGATCGGGGTGGGGCTGAAGGCCCGGGGGCTTGTGCTGGGGCCTTGAAGTGGACAGGGTTGGAGTGAGGAGGCAGGGGAGTGACCGAGGTCAGGTTAGGGGGCTAGGGGAAAGGACCCCTCCCCTGGCCCCTGTGCTGAGCAGCTGTCCCTGGAGGTGAAGGGTGCAGGCTTTGGGACTGGGCGTGGGCCCCAGGGTCCTAACAGCCCTTCCCAGTAGCCACGCTCCGATGGGCCCTGTGGGGGCTCCCGATGGCTGTGGTACCCAGCTCCCTCTATCAGGAGCTGTTCACCCCCAGAACCCACCCAGGCTTTAGGGCCAGCGCTGTTCTGGGCTTCATCCAGGGTCCCCAACTTGAGATGCCCTCGGAGGCTGGTAGGGGTCATGCAGTCAGTCATCAGTGAAGCTTCCCGGGCCACAGCCTCCCACCCTTAAAGAGGCGGGTGCTCGTCCTCAGACAGGACGGAAGGTCGGAAGGTCATAAGCACGCGGAATCCCTGGATGGGCCGTCTTCCCAGGTCTACATTACAGCGGTTGGGATCCTGGAGGCGCCCAGCAGGGTCCACACTCCAACCCAGTGTCACTCAAGCCTGATCGCTTGCTTGCTTTTTCTTTTCCTTTTCTTTATTTATTTTTTTTGTACTGGGAGCCCTTTTTATTTTTGATTTTGAAACAAGGTCTTGCTGAGTTGCTGAGGCTGGCCTTGAACCTGCAATCCTCCAGTCTTAGCCTCCCAAGTGCTGGGATTATAGTGTACACCACAGGGCCCAGCTAAACTCCTGATTTTTCTAGAGAAGCTGTGGATTCCGTTCTTATGTAAAATTCCTGGTTTGAGAATGTGAACCACAAATTAAACAGTGTTGACAATGCTGCTGGCCCCACTTAGCCTGTGACCACTGCTTTTTGGCCCTGATTTCGTTCTGGGTGGACAGGCAAGGAGGCCAAGCCTGCAGAGATGGCTGGACCCATAGGCTTGGCATGTCAGGGTTCCCAGGCAGCTGGGTTAGCTCTTGCCCCATTAGGAGGGCCTCGGGGTGAGGTGCCAGGTCCTTCCATCTAGGCTGAGACTGCCCCTTTGCCCCAGTTCTTCCTCCAGCTTAGGTTGTTTACTGCCCAGCTCAAGTACCAGCCTGCAGGTGTGGCCCGATGCCTCACCCAGCCACTCTGTGTCATTCCGGGAGCTGGCAGTCCTGCTGGGTCCAGGCATTAAGAAATTGGTTCGTGGCTGGGCGCACTGGTGCATGCTTGTAATCCTTGTACTTGGGAGTCTGAGACAGGAGGATCTCAGGTTTGAAGCCAGCCTTAGCAACTTAGCAAGGCTATCAGCAACCTAGCGAGACCTTGTTTCCAAATAAGAAATAAAATAGGGCTGGGGGTGTAGCTTGGAGGTAGAATGCCTCAGGGTTCAATCCCTAGTACCACAAAAAAGGGGGCTAGGGGTGTGGCTCAGAGAGAGAAAGCCCCTGGGTTCAATCCCCAGTACCTTAAAAGGGTAGGGGGCTGGGTTCAATTCCCAGTATAGAAAGGAAGAAAGATAGATACATCTTAGCCAGGTAACTTAGTGAGACCCTCAGCAACTGAGCAAGACCCTATTTCAAAATAAAAAAATAAAAATAAAGGGCTGGGGGTGTAGCTCAGAAGTAGAATGCCCCTGGATTCAATTCCCAGTACCAAAGAAGCTGGCTCCTGTTAGCTTGTGACTGTTGGAAGAGGGAGAGTGGGGTGACAGCGGGGGGGGGGGGGGCGCAGGCCTTCCTCCCTTCCAGATGCCTTGCTCCCATAGGTCTGTGGCGTGGGGCGGTGAGACCGCCTCCCCACCACATCAGTCCTGAGAGGGGCTCCTGGGTTGATGGAGGATGGGGGCAGGAGCAGCTGTGCCTGTAGTGTGGGGTCAGAGTAGACGGCCACGTGGCTGCTGGCTGCATGTCTTCGTGTGGTTGTGTTGGGTGATTGTGTGCGTGTGCATGTGTACGTGTGTGTGTGTGTGTGTGTGTGTGTGTAGGATGTGTAGAGGGAGCAGCTTGGCCCCTCATTCATCCACTCGCTTACTGATTCATTAACAATTTCAGACTCTGGGAACTGGGGGCCCCCCAAGGAAGGTGGGGTGGCGTGGCCTGCGGGTGTGAGCTGGCCGGGAGAGCACTGGGGCTCACCCCGCCTCTGCCCCCAGAGCAGCTCGTGCTGGGCGCCTCGCAGGAGCCGCTGGGACGCTGGGACCAAGACTACGACAGGGCTGTGCTGCCGCTGCTGGACGCCCAGCAGCCCTGCTACCTGCTCTTCCGCCTCGACTCGCAGAATGCTCAGGGCTTTGAGTGGCTCTTCCTTGCCTGGTCGCCTGACAATTCCCCGGTGAGTCCTGGGGACCCTTGTCCAGCCCCAGGTCCAGTGGGAGAGTGGAGGGCAGCTGGGTCTGAGCGGGACCACAAGGCCCTGTCCCAGGGAACCTGGGGGAAGAGACGTCAGGTCCTGCCCTGACAAGTCAAGTCCCTATGCTTGGAGCCTGGAGTCCCTAGAGCCCCTTCAGTGGCAGACGCCTGGCCCCTGCCGCCTAGGCTGGGCTGGGTGAGGGCTCCCCCTGCAGGCGGGAGCCGCCGCTGCATCCTCGCCTGCACGCTGCGCCCCCTGCTGGCTGTGAGGTGCAATAAGATGACCAGATCCCCTCCTAGGGGCTCCAGCAGGCTCCTGGAGGCGCAGCCCTGCCCACAGGGGTCTCACAGTTCGCCCCCACCTCTCAGGTGCGGCTGAAGATGCTGTACGCGGCCACACGGGCCACAGTGAAGAAGGAGTTTGGGGGCGGCCACATCAAGGATGAGCTCTTCGGGACGGTGAAGGTAGCTGCCCAGGCCGCAGTGTGATCAGGCCCATGGAGCCCGGGGCCTTGTGCAGGGCCACGGAGCAAGCCGACGCCAGGCTTGGGGTGAAAGGGAAGGCTGGGGGTCCCCGAGCTGTAAACCAGGGTGTTCAGTGGGCTGTCTCCAGCCTACCCAAGGTGCCCACTTACGCCTCTGGGTCCACCCCCCAGGAAGACCTCTCCTTTGCTGGGTACCAGAAGCACCTGTCATCCTGTGCCGCGCCTGCCCCGCTGACCTCGGCCGAGAGGGAGCTCCAGCAGATCCGGATCAATGAGGTAGGTGTGCCCGGCTGCTTGTGCCAGGAGCCCTGCTCCCCGGTGGGCCACACCCTGGTCTGGGCAGGCGAAGGCCCCTCATCGTTGCCCTGCCCCCCAGGTGAAGACGGAGATCAGTGTGGAGAGCAAACACCAGACCCTGCAGGGCCTCGCCTTCCCCCTGCAGCCCGAGGCCCAGCGGGCGCTCCAGCAGCTCAGGCAGAAGACCATCAACTATATCCAGCTGGTGGGTGCATGGCCCTGCCCCGGCACACCTGTGTGGCACTGCTGCTCACACACACGTGCAAATGGGCATAGAGCCCCTGCCCCCACCAGCTTGAGCTGTTCACCCACCTCCCTGTCTCTCCTGGTTTCCTGCCCTGGTACAGCCACTGTGTCTACGTAGGAGTGCCTCTCTTCCCCTGCCCCTGCCCCTGGGAACACACCGCCCCCTCCACCCTCCACACCCCCACCCCAGGCTCATACTGACGCATCAGCCCCAAGCCCCTTCCTGTCCCTGACTCCTGCAGCCCCTTTCCCCATGCAGGGTCCTTCTGCCCCGGAACCACAGGCTTCACCTCCGAGGGGGGCTGGCCTGATGGCGGGTCTCCCTGAGGTTGAGACCCTCCGCGCCGCCCCATCCGCCACCCTTGTGGGCGTTCCTTCTTAGCAGTCTTTAAAGGACACATTTGGGGCCGGGCCAGGAGTGCCTCTTCAGTGTGACCCTCATAGAGGAGTCCTGGGGCCCCCTTTGGGGTCGAGGGGTGCCTCCACATCTCCCCTGACCCTCTGCAGAAGCTGGACCTGGAGCGGGAGACCATTGAGCTGGTGCACACGGAACCCACAGACGTGGCCCAGCTGCCCTCGCGGGTACCCCGAGATGCCGCCCGCTACCACTTCTTCCTCTACAAGCACACCCACGAGGGCAACCCCCTGGAGTCTGTGGGTGAGCGGCCACCGCGGGCCTGTGCTGGGCGGGCGGGCGAGCTGTGGGGGCTGAGGTCGCGGGCTGCCAGCTCACCTCCCTGTCCCCCACAGTGTTCATCTACTCCATGCCGGGGTACAAGTGCAGCATCAAAGAGCGCATGCTCTACTCCAGCTGCAAGAGCCGCCTCCTCGACTCGGCTGAGCAGGACTTCCAGCTGGAGCTCGCCAAGAAGGTGCCTGCCCGTCACCACTCCCTCCTCCGCACGGGTCCACAGCAGAGCAGGGCTCGGTGCCACTGTACTGGATGGGCAGGGAACCTGAGGCCCAGGAGCCTTATCGCTAAGGCTGCCCACTGACTGGCAGCACAGATAAACCTGAGCCCTGGCTGCCATGACTCCTTCTTTCCCTAGGTCTGGGAGACAGTGCGGGGGACCCCGGTGAGCAGGGAGGGCAGCAGGCCCTGGGTTCTGTGTTCCTGGGCTTGGCATTTCAAGTGGGGATCTGAGAGGAGACCCAGGGCCAGGTGTGAGAGATCAGAGGGGTTAGCAGGGCGTGGTGCTACAGGCCTGTAATGTCAGTACTTGGGAGGCTGAGACAGGAGGATGACAGGTTCAAGGCCAGCCTCAGCAATTTAGCGAGACCCTTAGCAACTTAGCAAGACTCTGTTTCAAAATAAAAAGGGCTGGGGGTGTAGCTCAGAGGTAGAATGCCCCTGGGTTCAATCCCCAGTACCAAAAACTAAAACTTAGAAAAGAGATCAAAGGGGTGCCCCGGGGGTGGCTGTTACCAAGAATAGTGTGTGTTGGGGTCCTCACCACTGGGTGACTGCTGCCTTGCCTGTACAGATCGAGATTGGCGACGGGGCAGAGCTGACGGCCGAGTTCCTCTACGACGAGGTGCACCCCAAGCAGCATGCTTTCAAGCAGGCCTTCGCCAAGCCCAAGGGCCCGGGGGGCAAGCGGGGCCACAAGCGCCTCATCCGGGGCCCCGGCGAGAACGGGGACGACAGCTAGGTGGCTGGACCGCAGCCGGGCCAGCGTGTGGACTGTGGGGTTGCCCGCCCCACCGCTCTCCGCACCTCCTGCCTTCCCAGCCTGGGCTCCAGGGAAGAGCTTCCCGTGGGTCAGGAGGGCTGGCGGCTGAACACACTTGCAGCTTCTGAGCGTCACTGGGCCAGCGTCTTGTGACCTGTCCCCATTGCTGTCCTGCCTCTCTGTGTGCCTGGCTGGCTCAAGGGGGCTGGGTAGGGGGCCTGTCATGAACCTGGCCTCCAGGGAATCTGAGACTAGGGTCCCAGCACAGCTCAGAGACCTTTGGCCACAGTGAGTGGGGTCATTTGGGGCTGGGGCAAGGGTCACTGCAGGACAGGATGGTTGAATGCTGTATTTTCTAAAGAATAAAATATTTTTAAATCAATACCTGTGTCTGGCCCTGGGAATCGGGTGCCCTGCGCCCACAGCTGCCCTCTCACAGCTCAGATGGTTACTGTTGGTCTGCGAGGTGGAGCCCCAGTGCTTTTGGCCCGGGGGTTGTGGGAGAAGCTGTGTGTGTGAAGCACAGGCCCTGGGGTTGGTGGGAGCCCTACCTGAGAGGCAGGCTGTATTAGTTTGCTTTTCCATCGCTGTGACCGAACTACGTGACAAGAACAACTTAGAGGAGGGAAAGTTAGTTTTGGCTCAGGGTTTCAGGGTTCAGTCCATCATCAGCCAACTCCAAGGCAGAACCAACATGGCGGCAGGGCGTGGCGGAGGAAAGCTGCTCGGCTCATAGCAGCTGACTGGAAGCAGAGAGAGCAAGAGGAGAAACCGGGGACATACATAGTCCACAAGGCCACTCCCCCCGTGACCCACCTCCAGCCATGCCCCACCTCTGGGATCCCCTTCCTACATTGGGGACCATTCCAAACCACTACAGGCGCACCTTAACCATGCTATGGGGATCTAGTCTTTCCCGTGGCTGCTGTAACTAATTACCATAGACTTGGTGGCTTAAACATAAATTAATTAGAGGCCAGCCTGGGCAACAGAGAAACCCTGTTTCAACTCCCTCCCCCCAATTTATTCTTACAGTTCTGGAGGCCAGAAGTCTGAAGTGAGTTTTCAATCATTGTGAGTGCTAAAATCTAGGTGCTGGCAGGGCTGGCTCCCGAAGGTGTTGGGAGAATCCATGTTCTGGCCTCTTCCAATGTCTGGAGGCTGCTTGTGTTCCTTGGCTTGTAGCCTGTTCCGCCACCTTTTTTTTTTTTTTTTTTTTTTTTTTGCGGTACCGGGGATTGAACCCAGGGGCGTTTTACCTCCAAGCTACACCCCCGGCCCTATTTTTTATACTTTATTTTGAAACCGGGTCTCACGAAGTTGCGGAGGGCCTCACTAAGTAGCTGAGGTTGGCCGCGAACCCGGATCCTCCGGTCTCCGCCTCCCAAGTACTGGGATTACAAGCGTGTGCCACCACGCCCGGCTTCCACCATCTTTTAAGCCAGAAGCGTCCTGTTTGATTCTGCCTCTGCAGTCACACGCCTTCTGCAGTCAGATCTTCCTCTGTCTCTGCTCTGTAAGGGACGCTTGTGATCACATTCAGCCTCCTCACCTCCTGTCCCCCCCACCCCTAAACGCTAATCCAGGGTTACCGCCCCATCTCAAGACGCTGAGCAGACTGCAGAAGTCCCTTTCGCTACGCACAGTAACACACACAGGTTCAGCGGGCTGGGCTGGGCTGGGCTTCTCCCAGGGGGATTATTCAGCCCACCACACTATTTGATAAGGGCTCTTTTTGCTGGGTTTCCAGCCCCTATGGGTATTTCAGTGGTGTCTCCAGACCATGTGTGTCCGTGAACATGTGTCTGGGCACATAACCGTGCAGACCTCTGTCCACACATTGTCCCCCCTTCAGACCTGCTTTCCTGCCCCCTAAAGGAGGCAGGGTGGCTACTGGAGGTGGGAGGCCGGCTGCCTGGTCCAACCAAGGATTCTGGCAGTCTCTCTCCTGGGCTCGGGGTCAGCAGGAGCCAGGGCCTTCGTTGATGTCTCTGAGAAGCAGATGGAGATGTCTCCTGTGGCAGGTGGGCAGGGCTGGAGATGTGGGGTTAGTGACTGATTCAGATGCCGGATGGGCTGGTCCTTCCTCCTGGTTCCAGGCAGCGTCCCACCCCGGGGTCCTTCTCAGCTCCTACTAAAGCTGCTAGGACTGTAGAGGAGAGCTGGGGCCTAGCAAGGACCCAGAAGAGGCCTGTCCTTGCCCATCCCCAACCCTGGCTCCCAAATAGGCAGGAAGACCATGCCGGCACCCTTCAGCGGCTGAACCAGCTGGATGATTGGCACCTTGGCCCCTGCAGGCCATGACACCCACCCAGAGGTGGGCCTGGGAGGAGTGGGGAGGTAGATGGACAGTCCGGCCTCTTCCCAGCATAAAACCCAATTATGTTCATTCATTCATTCATTTATTCATTCACTCACTCAGAGATACCTCTATGGGCCTGCCCAGAGCTGAGCACTAGGAACCCATAGCTTTATCAACTATTGAGCGCCTACTGTGTGCTAGGCATTATACCGCATGCTTGTCCTCAAGAAGCTGACATTCAGCAGGGGACTCCGACAAGATACAATACACCAGGAAGAGCCAACAGCATGGTTCTATCTGCAGCTGCAGCAGGCAAGGGGCTCAGGAGAGCCGGATCTGGCCTGGGAGGTTTTTAAGAAGGTCAGGGAGCCGGGCATGGTGGCACACGCTCCCACTACTTAGGAGGCCGAGACAGGAGGATCACAGCTTCACTGCCAGCCTCAGCAACTTAGTGAGACTCTGTTTCAAAATAAAAAATAAAATAGGACTTGGGATGTAATTCAGAGGTAGAAAGCCCTGAGTGGGGCTGAGCCAGGCCAGCCTCAGCAAGTTAGTCTGAGCTCTGGTCACCTGGGCCAGAGGAACATGGGAAGCCTTGGGTGGGGAGCATCAGCCCGAGCCCCCATGGGAGTTCTGATGGGCCTGGGGGAACTGGGACTGCAGAGGAGGACGCCCGTTCCTGGAGGTGCAGCCCTGGCCTCTGCTCACGCTGCCACCCTGAGCTCTGGGAATGGGGCCCTCGGGGGCAGGCAAGGGCAAGCGGGGTGCCACTGTTCTGAGGGCACTGAGGCCTGAGGGCGAAAGTCCCCTTGGGACAGGGGAGGGGCCGGTGTGGGTGTCAGCACGCCTTGCCCAGATGTGGCGCTGCCCCGAACCCTGATTTCTCACAGGCCTCGCCGGGCTCTGGGTCTGCCTCCCTCCCAGGTCTTCCCACTTCCCACGGAGCAGATGTGAGGCCGCTGCCTGCTGGTGGGGAAGTGGAAAGAGGAAGGGGAGAGGGCCGGCTGCCATCGACCATGCAAATCTTCTCTGAGTCACTGCGGCACCTGCCCTCCCGGGCCTGGGCTGTAGTGAAACTCTCGCTTCCTCCTGGCGTGGAGGGTCCCAGTGCGGTGCATCCTTCTCAGTGGCTGCCCAGTCTGCCGGCCGGACCCTCTGGAGAAGTCCCACTCCCCACCATGGTAGGATGGCAGTTCTCTGCCCTGGAGAGGGGAGGGAGCTGTGCGTGGCAGCTGCAGGCAACAGTGAAAGGGACTGTCGCCTCCATGGCCCTGGGGACACTCACTGAACCCTGAAAATGTCAAAGCAGAGGCCCTCTGAGCGGGGAGACCCAGACCTGCTGCCCGGTGAGAGGCTGAGGTCTGGGCCCTCGATCCAGGTGCTGCCCAGGTTCGGAACCCAGGGCTGGCTTCCCTCAGATCTGTTTTTTGTTTGTTTTTGTTTTGGTACTGGGGGTTGAACCCTGGGGCATTCTACCTCTGAGCCACAGCCCCAGTCCTATTTTATTTTTTATTTTGAAACAGGGTCTCACTAAGTTGCTGAGGTTGGCTGCGAATGTGCTATTCTCCTGTCTCAGCCTCCCAAGTCCTGGGATTACAGGCGTGCGCCACCACGCCCAGTTCTAATTTTTTAGTTTGAAATAGGGTCTTGCTAAATTGCAGAGGGTCTCTCTGAGTTGCTGAGGCTGGCCTCCAATCTGTGATCCTCCTATCTCAGCCTCCCAGGCACTGGGATTACAGGCGTGCGCCACCACACTCGGCTCTGATCTGTTCCTGATGCATCGCAAGTTGAGGGCTCCCAAGCTGGGTGAGGGGGACAGGCAGAGGGTGAAAGAGCGAGGCTCTGGCAGGGGCGGAGGCAGAAGCCATTCTGGACCCCAGTGGGGGACTTGTTCCTGCCTGCGTCTTGGCCAAATGGAGAAGCAGAGCTTGAGGAAGATGGGGGGGGGGACTGGCAGAGGTCAGAAAAGGAATTTCTGGGTGTCTGGAGGGAATTTCAGGGTGGCCACTTTGTTTAGAAGGAAGGAGTAAGCTGGGCATGGTGGTGTATGCTCGTAATCCCAGTATTTGGGAAGCTGAGACAGGAGGATCGCAAGTTCGAGGCCAGCCTCAGCAACCTCGTGAGGCCTTCTGCAACTTAATGAGACCTTGTTTCAAAATAAAAAATAAAATAGGGCTGGAGATGTAGCTCAGAGGTAAAATGCCTCTGGGCCCAATACCCAGTATAAGAAAGAAAAGAAAGCCGGGCGTGGTGGCGCATGCTTATAATCCCAGTACTTTGGGAGGCGGAGACCGGAGGATCCAGGTTCGCAGCCAGCCTCAACTCTCTCTCTCTCTC
>PVJS01057222.1:0-12118 GCA_004027185.1 Glis glis | reverse complement strand
GGGGGAGGGGGGGGGAGGGAGAGGGAGAGAGAGGGAGGGAGAGAGTGAGAGCGAGCCCCGAGGCTGGCTGCGAACCCGGATCCTCCGGTCTCTGCCTCCCAAAGTACTGGGATTACAAGCGTGTGCCACCACACCCGGCTCACAATGAGATATTTCATACCTGTTCAAATGGTCGTTATCAAATTTAAATGCTGGTGAGAATGTGGAGAAAAGGAAACTCTTATGTATTGTTGGGGGGAATGTAAATTAGTATAGCCATTATGGAAAACAGTATGGAAGTTCTTCTAAAAAATTAAAATAGAACTATCATAATCCAGCAGTCCCACTACTGGTTAGAGCCCAAAGAAATCAAATTAGTATTCTTAGAGACATCTGAACTCCCATGTTTATTGCAGCAATATTCACAATAGACAAGATACGGAATCAACTTAAATGTCCATCAGTAGATGAAAGGATAAAGAAAATGTGTATATATAAACAAATACTATCCACTCATAAAAAGGATGAAATTCTATCATTTGTGGCAGCATAAAGCTTGGAGGACATTCAATGAGGAATAAAGGAGGAAAGAAGCCAGGTACTGAAAGACAAATACCACCCAATCTCACTCATATGTGGAATCTAAAAATTGATGTGATAGAAATTGAGAGTAGAATTGTGATTATCAGAGGCTGAAGGGGGTGTGGAAGTTGGGGAAGTGTTGGTTAGTTAGTACAATGTTAGTTAGATGGGAGGAATAAGTTCTGATGTCTGTTGCACCCTCCTATTGCACATCCTTCTATCACAATATTGCTATTGACTAAATACCCCAGTTCTTACTCCGTGTAGTTCTTATTCTTTTCAATGCAGTGGTCTCTTTCTATGTTTTCAGAAACAATCAGCTAATTGTAGTACCTTTCCAAAAAAGTTTGAAGAGGAAATGCTTACTTTATTGGAAACCTCTGGTTATTTTCCACCTCTCCGACCCTCTGCCTAGGATGTGAGAGTTTATAACATTCACATAGTGAAAAGTTTCAAGGAAATGACTTGCCTTTTGTGTTCTTCTTTTCTTTTCTTTCTTTCTTTTTTTTTTTTGGTGTGTGTGTGGTACTGGGGATTGAACCAGGGGCATTCTACCTCCGAGCTACATCCCCAGCCCTATTTTTATTCTTTATTTTGAAACAGGGTCTCACTAAATTGCGGAGGGCCTCACAAGTTGCTGAGGCTGGCCATGAACCTGTGATCTTCCTGTCTCAGCCTCCTAAGTACTGGGATTACAAGCTACAAGCATGCGGCACCACGCCCAGCTTTTGTGTTCTTTAAACCGAAGCTTTCTAGCACTTTTTTTAAGCAGAGAAGGAATTCTGGGGGAAAAATGCTTAAAGCATATTACAATCTGTTATTTGAGAACTTTCTTTATGGAAAATAAATTTAACATAAAGGTAATATTTTATGATAGCATAAATGGATGCTTACCTATCCTAAAGCAGTTCCCTTTTAAGATCATATATGTTAAACACAGGCTGAAGTATTCTAACCTGATGTGCCAAAAGGACTTTGCCATCCTACAAATGTAGTCAAGAGTAACACGCCTCAAAAATGTAATTATTCTGTTCATTTCCTTCTCACTAATCACTTCTTCTAGTCTGTTTCCAAACAAGCCTGATAATTTGTTACTCATTTGACATATTTATTTAATGCCCACTAGCAATTGTATTAATACATTCTTAAGTTTTTCTTCATCTGCTCTTGAATAATAAGTTACATAGCATACTTTCACTGTGTGCAAAGTTTTAGAAATGCTTTTTACAGATATAAGTATCATGATTTTTTTTAAAAGTTCCCTGTTTAAAATCTTATGTATTTCCTTTTGATGGCTAGATTATATTAAAGTGTAGAAAAGTAGGGTCTGTTATTTATTGCCATTAGAGTAAAGCAACACTGATATGACATATACTCAGTAATCATAATTGACCATATTTACTGTTTTTGCTATTTTCTTCAAGAGTGATTTGAGATGAAGCATATTCTTCAGCTGCTTTTGAAAAAAGTTTGACAGTTCCTTAAAAACTTAAACATAGAATTACGTACCATATGACCCACAAATCCTACATTTAGTTAGTACTCAAAAGAATTTGAAACAGGTAGTATAGTTACTGTTCTTGAAATTTCTAAGCAGCAGCAAAATCCACAACAGCCAAAAGATGGAAACAACCCAAATATCCATCAGTTGATGAATGGATTAGCAAAATGTGCTATACACACACGCATACACACAGTCATAAAAAGGAATGTACTAATAACATGGATGAACCTAGAAAGCATTATGCTGAGTAAAAGAAGCTAAACGCAAAAGGTCACTCATCTAGGATTCAGTTTATATAGACCATCTACAATAGGCAAATCTATAACGACATAAAGCAGATTCGTCCTTGGAGTGATTGCCTGGTAGGAGGTTTCCTTTTGGGATGAAGAAAATATTTTGGAACTAGATGGAGGCAATGGTGCATAGCATTGTGAATGTTTCAAATGCCACTGAATTCTACACTTAAAATGGGTAATTTTATGTTAAGTGAATTTTACCCTAATTAAAAGAGGCATATTGTCAGCTTCCAGTTGATTCTATGAAAGAAAGCAGATTGTAGAATTGAATTCATGTGTATCCTCCTTGGTGTACTTGCAAATAATATTACACTAAAACTGCTTTGAACTTATAAAACTAAGTAATTCTTATCTTGTAACTTGGATTTTCAACGATAAATAGGATTGAAATTTGAGCACTTCTCTCATACAGTTCCCTATGTATGTCAAGTTAATTTATGCTTTGTTTATCAATGGTTTTGTCCACTTCTATTGTGAAGTATCTATAGTAGTTGATCTAATTTGGATGTCACTGCTATTATATGACAATGTCATTCGATAGATGGATTTTTGCCAATAGTTTTTCTACTTTCTCTCCAGTTATGATATTAAGAGGTTTATATTTAGTTCATAATAAGGGCTTTGGTAACTGAATAAATTGTGCAAGCATACATCTTTTATCTTGGTCTCTCCTCAAATTTGGGGACAAAATGTGCTAATTTCCATTTGGAAAGGATTTGGGCATTAGGGGATGTTAAAATTCACTTGATTTTTTAAGAAGTCACTCACCATTTTTAAAGTGGTGATGCTTATTGGCCACACAGTGGAAACTAGGGATCATATGATAGTTTAGTATGATCTCATGCATGAAAATGATTGTACTTTCTGCTTTACACTTTTCTCTTTTGGTGTGTACTGAACCATTACAGATTTGATTATCTCAACGGTATTCACATTCTCTATCACTATAATCATTCAATAATCAATGTTAATTATCTTACTTGAGTGAAGGGGTTTGGTACTGTTTTCATCAACTTTTTTATACTTCAGTGACTAATTTTTTAGATAGCCATTTACTTTTGTGAATTGGGGATATGATGAACAACCAAAAAATGAAAACTACTAATTTAAGTAAATATTTTTTAACTCTCTGGATATGGTTCAAGTGAACTAAATGTCCCTGTAGTGTATATGTTCAACCTTAAAGACCATAAAATATTGTAGAATTTCTGTGAAAATAATAACTAATATATTAAAAGCTGCTTGTTCTTCAAAACTGCCAGCAGCTTGTGGATCAGTTGATAAATTCCAGGAACCTGCACTGATCCATTCTGGGTACTTGATTGCCCTAGTCCATTGTTTTCCAACTTTAATCATTCACCTATGATTTTAATATTTGTTTCATATCCTATATTTTGGACTTAAATAGCAGAGACCACAAATAACAGTGACTTAATGTAGAAGTCTATGCTGTCACCTGAAAAAGTCTGGTACCAGGTGAAAATGAGCTAGTCTAATAGACTTCTTACAGTGCTCAAGGGTCCAGACTCCTTTTATCCCATGCATCTCCTGGCATATTCTCGATTGCCAGGGCCACCTTCATTTGTACACTACATAGTAGGGAGGAGGAAAGGAATGAAGAAGAGAAGGGAGCTGGGAGGGTGAGTGCCAGCTGTCTTTCAATGATGGTTTCTGGAAACTGACATACCTCGCTTTGTTTAGATCTTAGATTGTCCAGAATTTAGGCATGTGGCCATGCTGGATAAGGAGGCTGAAATGTATTCTTTACTCTGGTGGCATGTGCCCAGGAAAATTTTGAGAGTTTTGTTACTGTAGAAATTTAGTAATTGCTTTATTATATTATCTCTACTCTGACTTCTTTAATATTTTTATGTTAGATCCTTTGATACTCAAATAACTGTTTAAGATACATTAAATAGCAATGCCCACCAGAAAGAAGAGAACTTTAAAAATAAATAGAATGTGAAGAAAATAATGAGCCCATTTACTAGGTATTTATTTCTGTTTGAAAGGGGAGGTTAGAGTTACAAGGAAGTGCCAATGAAAGACTAGCATCACACTGGGATTTTTCTTTTTGTTAAAATAAGAATAGAAAGTAAAGAGTCAAAGTTACTATTTTGCTGTGGCCCTCTGCCACCCCCAGGTCATTTCTTAGTCTTCTTTCTCATTTGAGAAATGGTGCCTGTGTGTGTGCATGCATGTGGCACACACATGTACATAACTGTGTGTGAGTTTCTGTATGTCTATGGATAAACCCAAATGTACAATTTTGTACAATATGATATTCCCCTAGAATGAAGCAACTTATATATACTTATAAATTATTTTGTGGTTTGATGTTTTAGAAGTTTGTGAACAAGTTCTTCAGACATTTAATATTGAAATATAGGTTCTGTATTGCAAATAACTTAATTTTCTGAACAACTTCTGTGAGTTTTTCACTTTAAAATGAGCATCATGCTAAATGAGATCAGCCAGACTCAGAAAATCAAGCGCCATATGTTTTCTCTCTTATGTGGAAGCTAGAGAGAAAATAGGAAAGAAAAGGGACTTCATGAAAATGAGGAGAGAAAGTAGGAGAGGAGAGGGGTGGGGAAAAGAGGCTAGAGGAAGAAAACAGACCAAATAATATCATGTTCCTATATGAATGTATACTACCAGTCTCACTGGTATGCACAGGAGAGAAGAGAAAGGACATGGTGTAGAGGGAAGCAGCCTGTGTATGCATATACAAGTGTACCACTTTGAATTTCACTGTGATGTATAATTACAATGCACCAATAAAAAGAAAATGAAAATATTCATGTCTTTGTATGGTATATTTGTACATTTCATTTTATTGCTGGTCACTTACTACCCATGTTGCTGGGTGATCTTAGGAAGAAAAAATAATTATGTCCATAACTGGGTTATAGAGCAACACTGTCATTGTGTTTCCACATGTGACAAATATTCTATGTAATTTTATCTTTTTGTGCCTTGATTTTAAAAACAAAGATAAGAATATCAATAATATCAGATAAAGCTCAAAATATACTAGGAAATGAGCTACATAATATTTTGTAATTAGTATCTTTTATTAAATTAGAACTAAATCTTCTACTACCTGCTCAGCCTCAAAGTATAAAGCAAAAGAAATTCAATATTTTGTTTCTAATTAAATATTTTATTATTAGGCAATGGATTTCACTGTCTGATGATATTCTTTTTGTAGAAATATTTGTGAATTTCTATGTAGCATTTGTATTCAATGAAGAATAAAAATACCAACATTTCTTGGTACATTTGTCTTTTGTTTGTGGATAAGTTAAATTTAGACCTCCTAGGGTTGATGCATTGTCTAAACTGAGAAGAACCAAAAATATTATAAGAAGAATTTGAAATAGATCCAAAGGAGATCAAAATTTGGATACTACACCTTATGAGGAAAAACTAGACCAGTCTGGAGAATATTATGTTAAACGAGATCAGCCAATCACAAAAAAAGAAGGAACATATGTTTTCATTAATATGTGCAACCTAGGGAGTAGTGGGGGACACAAGGGACTCCGGTTGATAATGGAGAACCCTCAGTGGGGCAAGGTAAGGTGGTACAAGGAAAGGGGAAGGGCAAGAAAGAAGTGAATCAGTGGAATTACTATCATAAACAATGTGTACATGTGAGAATATACCAACATCATTCTCGGTACTTCATAAGGGTGGGGGGAGGCAGGGGGGACACTAAGAGCTGTGTGCATGTATGTTAACATCAAATTGATATTCACTGTGATGTGAGACTACAATGCACCAATAAAAGCATGTTTAAAAATTTAGAAAATAAGCCGGGCGTGGTGGCGCACGCTTGTAATCCCAGTACTTTGGGAGGCGGAGACCGGAGGATCCGGGTTCGCGGCCAGCCTCAGCGCGCATGCGCGCGCGCACGATTGATCGATCGATCTCTCTCTGTCTCTCTCTCTCTCTGTCTCTCTCTCTCTCTCTCTCTCTCTCTACCTAGTGAGGTTCTACGCAACTTCGTGAGACCCGGTTTCAAAAATAAAGCATAAAAAAAATAGGGCCCGGGGCGTAGCGCGGAGGTAGAACGCACCTGCGTTCAACCCGGTACCGCAAAAAAAAAAAAAATTTGGAAAATAAATTTAAAAGCTGGGTAGTACCAAATTTGTGCTCTCAGCAAACATTTAGTACCTACTGTGTGTTCAAATGTTATTTGCTTCCCACCATTACCACAGCATAGTGATAGTATATAAACTTTTGTGGAAATATTATAAATTGAAGAAATTACTGACTGGAAAAATTCAATTTAATCAAGTAAACAGCATCTCCTACTGTGTGCCAACCACCATACTTGTTTTGGAATAATGAATAAGACACAGACATTTCAAAAAAGATGAAATCAAGTAATTGTTTCTGCCTTTCATGCCTTGTGGTTCTATAACTTCATTTGCTTTTATTGTATTAGCATATTTATATGATATAGATTAAATTTCTCATATTCTTTTAGTTATAAAAAACTGTTGGAATTTTGATTTGAACTAAATTTGAGGAAAAACTGGTACCTTTGTAATATTAAGCCTTTTAACCCATGAAAATTTAAAATAGTTCTTGTATTTGGATCTCTTTCTGATTTTCTTTATAAAGGTCCTATACATTTTTCTAGATTTATTCCTAGACATATAATTTTATGCTTATTTTGTTATTGTATGTAAAAATACAGCCTTGTATTCAGCAATCAGGCAAAAATTCATTTATATTTTGTTTGCAGTTTACTTCTATATTTGTAGGTGATTTGGCATTTGCATTTTCTTTTCCTAAAATGTCTTTTTTAGGTTCTGCTATCAGGGTTACGATGAGCTCTCTTTCTCCTCTTTGGAAAAATA
This sequence comes from Glis glis, assembly GCA_004027185.1. NCBI lineage: Eukaryota > Metazoa > Chordata > Mammalia > Rodentia > Gliridae > Glis > Glis glis. The sequence continues at coordinate 4,883 of PVJS01057222.1, read as the reverse complement.
TATGTAGGGTTGAAATTTATTTCTCAAGTGTTTTATACAATTCCCTCAAATAAGGATGTCACCTAGTGTCTAAAAAATTTCTTTGTGGAAATGTTTGTGATTATACATAAAAATTTCCTTTAATAATTACAGTACTAGTCAGATATTATAATGACTATAGGAACTGTACTTGATATCCCTTTTTCATTCTTAACATTGGTTATTAGTTCTCTGTCCATCCAGTCTCACCAGACGGTAATCAATTTTATTGCTATTTTCTGAGAAACTACTTTGGATTTTTGTTGGTCCTCTGTATTAGTTTTTTATTTAATTTATTTCTACCTTTATCCTTTTTCCTATCCTTGAGTTTATTTTAATATCCTTTTTTATCTTTATGATAAATGCTTCTCATTAATTTTCATCCTGGCCTTTCAATATTTGCATTTTTGAGGCTGCATATTCTTGTCTATTATAATTAAGTTGAAAATGGTTTTCTGATTTGTATTATTTCTGCTTTGTCCTTTGGGTTAAAGTATTTCCTTAATTTTCAAACATGTAGGAATTTCCTTGTCTTTTTATTACTGTTATCTAATTTATTTGCATTATGATAAAAGAAAATATTATGTTTGATTCCAGTTGTGTGAGATTTATTTTATGAACCAATATCTGGTAAATTTGTATTTTGTAAGTGTGCTTCAGTCTATTTTGCATTTTAACCCTGAGGGCAGTGTTTTATATACAGTATGCCCATTAGTTCAAGTTTGGTCATTGTGTAGATATAAATAAAACTATATTCTTACTGAGATTTTTTACTTTTTTTCTTCGATTAAGAGGGGTATTTTTAAAAATAAAGTGATCATAATAAGTGTAGATTGTTTTATTTCTTCTTTTAGTTCTGTCAGTTTTTGCTTTTTATATATTGAGGCTCTTATTAGGTAAAAGTTGAAATGGTTATATCTTCCAGGAGAATTGAACCCTTTTTGTTAGTAAGTTGAAGAGTACCATTATAAACTTTGCTTTATCTCTAATAGAGCTTTTATGTTAATATGTCTTTTATCTGATATTAACATATCAGCTTATATTTGGTTAGTTTTTATATTTAAAATTTTTAATCTGGATAAATAGCATATAGTTAGATTTTTAAAATGTAGTTTTAAAATAATCTTTGTCTCTTAACTCAAGTGCTTACTCTGTTTATATTTAATACAACTAGTGATATATTGGGGTTTACAACTAATGTCTATTTTGAATTTTTTCTCTCAATTTGTTTACATTCTTTTTTTCCTTCTTGCCTCATTTGAATTGAGGATTTCTTTTTATCTCATTATTATTATTATTCATTCATTTATTTTGGTACTGGGGATTGAACTCAGGAGTGTCCTCTACCTCTGAGCTATATCCCCAGCCCTATTTTATTTTTATTTTGAAACAGGATCTCACTAAGTTGCTGAGGGCCTCACTAAGTTGCTAAAACTTGCCTTGAATCTGGTATCCTCCTGTCTCAGCCTCCCAAGTACTGGGATTACAAGCGTGCACCACCACGCCGGGCTGTCATTTGTATTCTTGATGATTGCCATTCTAATTGGTGGTAGATAGAGTCTCAGGGCACCTTTTTTTTTTTTTTTTTTTTTTTTTTGCGGTACCGGGGATTGAACCCAGGGGCATTCTCCCTCCGAGCTACGCCCCCGGCCCTATTTTTTATCCTTTATTTTGAAACTGGGTCTCACGAAGTTGTGGAGGGGCCTCACTAAGTAGCTGAGGCTGGCCACGAACCTGGATCCTCCGATCTCAGCCTCCCAAGTACTGGGATTACAAGCCTGCGCCACCACGCCCGACTTCTCAGGGCACTTTTGATTTACATTTTTCTGATTGCTAATGATGTTGAACATTTTTTCATATATTTGTTAGCCATTTGCATTTCTTCTTTTGAGAAGTGTATTCATTCTAGTAGTCCATTTTTTAATTGGGTTATTTGCTTTTTGGTTTTAAGTTTTTTTGAGTTCTTTATATATTCCAGATCTAAGTCGTCTATCAGAGAAGTAGCTGGCAAAGATTTTCTACCACTCTATGCTCTCTCTTCAGACTTTTATTGTTTCCTTTGCTGCAGAGAAGCTTTTTTTGTTTTGGTTTCTTTTTTTTTTCTTTTTTTGAGGTATTGGGGATTGAACCCAGGGGCATTCTACCTCCAAGCTACAACCCCAGCCCTATTTTTTTATTCTTTATTTTGAATCAGGGTCTCACTGAGGTATGGAGGGCCTCACTAAGTAGCTGAGGCTGGCCACGAACCTGTGATCCTCCTGTCTCAGCCTCCCCAGGACTGGGATTACAAACGTGCGCCACCACTTCGGCTTGAAGATTTTTAATTTGATTCCCTCCCATTTATTAGTCTTGGTTATATTCCTGAGCATTAGGGATCTTATTGAGGAAGTCTTTTCCAGAGCCTATATATTGTAAAGTTGGCTTTATGTTTTCCTGTAGTAATTGCAAAGTTTCTGGCCTAATGTTTTAGGTCTTCGATCCATTTTGCATTGACTTTTGTGCAAGATGAGAGTTAGGAGTCTAATTTAATTCTTTTACCTATGGATATCCGGTTTTCCCAACACTGTTTGTTGAAAAGGCTCCAAAAGAAATTATTTTATACACACACACAGCCCTCCATACCCATGGATTCCACATCTGTTGATTCAGCCAGCCATAGATTGAAAATACTTGGGGAAAAAAGTCATCTGTAAGAAACAGAACAGGCTTTTCCGCCCATCATTCCCGAAGTAATACAGTATAACAAATATTTACATAGCATTTATATTCTGTTATGCATTATAGGTAATCTAGAGATGATTTGAAGTATACAGGAAGGATGTACATGGGTTATATGCAAATGCTGTGCTATTTTATGTAAAAGATTTGAACATCCCTGATTTTGATCCTGTAACCAGTCCCCTGCAGATACTGATGGATGACTCTATATCCATATTCTTTTTTTTTTTTTTTTTTTTGCGGTACCGGGGATTGAACCCAGGGACGTTTACCTCCGAGCTACACCCCCAGCCCTATTTTTTATACTTTATTTTGAAATCTGGTCTCACGAAGTTGCCGAGGGCCTCACTATAAGTAGCTGAGGCTGGCCGCAAACCTGGATCCTCTGGTCTCTGCCTCCCAAGTACTGGGATTACAAGCGTGCGCCTGTAATCATTTATAGACATAATTTGAGGTCTGTAATTATATTGTCTTTCTCTAGAGTTTATTTTGGATAGTTTGTCCATATCAGACAACTGGGGGCATTGGCAATCCAGTCTCACCTTAATTTGATTTCACTGATTAAGATTTTCTGAGCTCCATAGATGATGCACAGTCTGTGGTGTTTGAAAGGCTCTTTTACTTCTTGTTCCACCTTTACTATTGGAGTGAAAATTTTCCAGTCCATAATAAAAAGCATAGTTGTTTTTGTTTGTTTGCCTCTCCTTTGATTCTTCAGACTGTCAAACATGCTGCCCAAGATCAGCCACCTTTTCCACAATGCTCCTAGGTTAAATATTATTCCAAATGCTATGTTTTCCTTTCTGGATTTCTTTCTTCTGACCTCTTGATCCAGTAAGTCTTCACTACTTTGTCATTCTCCGATGCCTTTGGACCATTAAAAAGATGCATGTTTATATATATCAGCTTTTCCTAGTAAGAAGATGGGTCCAAGTGACCTCTTCTGCCATTTTTGGAAATAGAAATACCCATGTCATATCTTATGTTTCTATTAAAATTTTTAAAAAGTTCTTCAAAGTCTTTCCATCAACACTTCAACTAAACAGCATTCTCTTATAAATAATAATTTCCAATTTAGTATGTCCTTTCATTATCTTCCTTGAACAAAGTCTAATGTGTAGAACAAGAATAGTGAAAAATTATATATGTGCATTTTAGTGGTTTCTTTTATCAGACTTTGCAACTTTTTTGAGAAATTGTGAATTAATTAACATCTTGGTGTAACAAATGTGCACTCACTCTTCCAGTAAAGTTCAATCTTTTCTAATGACATACAGTTATTCAATAAATATTTTTTTATATTTCATAACTTCTTATAAGGAAAACATTTGAATTTAATTTTTTACTTCTTTTTTTGTGGTACTGGGGATTGAACCCAGGGGCGTTCTACCTCCGAGCTATACCCCCAGCCCAATATTTTATTCTTTATTTTGAAACAGGGTTTCCCTAAATTGCAGAGGGCCTCACTAAGTAGCTGAGGCTGGCCACGAACCTAGATCCTCCTGTCTGAGCCTCCCAAGTACTGGGATTATAAGCATGCGCCACCACGCCTGGCTCAATTTTTTACTTCTTTGTAAAAGCAAAATAATCGATAGTTAATGCCATTTTTAATATATTCAAAATGTAGTCTATATTTAAAGATTTAAGTACACATTTATTTGAAAAAGATAGTTAAGCAGATTTAGAATAGCATATGATAAATATGTCCTCCCGACTCAAGAATTGTACAAGCCGGGCGTGGTGGCGCACACTTGTAATCCCAGTAACTTGGGAGGCGGAGACCGGAGGATCCGGGTTCGCGGCCAGCCTCAGCTACTTAGTGAGGCCCTCTGCAACTTCGTGAGACCCGGTTTCAAAATAAAGGATAAAAAATAGGGCTGAGGGTGTAGCTCGGAGGTAGAATGCCCCTGGGTTCAATCCCTGGTACCGCAAAAAAAAAAAAGAATTGTACATATAAAAATCTATTAATCATTGTGAAATCATAGTTAATTATTCTTGGCCATTGTACATAGCAGTCAATTTTTAAATGAATTTTATTTGGTAACTTTACTTACAACTACTTTGGAAATGAATGTGCAATTTCTGATAGAAATGTCGTAATGATTTCTAGGGTGGCTTCTACTCTTTATTTAGCTTGGGCAAAATTT
>PVJS01057220.1:0-12118 GCA_004027185.1 Glis glis | reverse complement strand
AAGAAAGAAGGGAATTAATGGAATTACTATCATAAATAACATGTACATGTGAAAATATACCAACATCATTCTTGGTACTTCATACGGGTGGGGGGAGGCGGGGGGGCACCAAGAGCTGTGTGCATATATGTTAACATCAAATAGATATTCATTGCAATGTAAGACTCCAATGCACCAATAAAAGCACGTTAAAAAAAATGGAGAAATTTCTGTCACCATTCCCTTGCCCACAGAAACCCTTTCTGTTTTATTCTAGATGTAAACCACGCACTCCAGAAAAAGGCCAAAATTATGATGGATGGTAGCGAGGCTTGAAGTGGATACTGACCCAACCCCACCCGGTCATGAACTAGGAGGACAACTGCTACTTACGGTCGAGAGGGGGCCTCACGTTGTAAAAGTTGATATTCTTGGCAAATGCCCAGTTTTCTGAGAAGATAAAGATCTGGACCACAGCCAGCACGACGGCGTGACAGAGGAGCAGCATCCTGACCTCATGGATTGGACAGGCCAAACTCATGTGTCTATGATGGAAACACAGGCTGGTTCAGTTTATGTACATTTTGCACATCAATGGGAATGAGTTTTGCTTCTGTTTGGAAAGCTCTGCTATTCAGATCTATTCAACCATCTACCTGGTGTGCTGGGCCAGTACCTGCAAGTAAATGTCATTCCATCAGATGAAGTTAGGTAATTACTGCCTTCTACTGGTCAGGCCTCTACATGAGGCAGCTGGGTTTCAGCAGGAGCCCAGTGGCCTTTCAGGCTCAGGAAGAACAGTCGGCAGCACTGGCCAGACTGAGCCCACTCCATCCATTGGTGCCTGAGGATAGCTGGCTGCCTCTGTTCCTGAGTCAGCCACTGTTCCAGGCACGTTCTGCTAAAGCCAGTGCACCACCCATCTCTCCATTCCTTTCCCCGAGTAAACACTGATGCTTGATAAATTTTGCAACTCTTCAAAAACCTGGAAGAAACCATGAAAGTGGTGGCAGTGGACAGGATAGTGAGTAAAAGGACAACAAGCCTGGGAAATAAAATCTCTTCTGGACCCCAGAATGCACATGGAGAAGAGGAATGAGCGCCACTGAAATCTCAGCCCCACCTGCTTCTGCCACACTAGGTTCAAGGAGAAGCTGCCAGAAGATTCTAGAGGAAACAGAATGAAAGTTATTTGAAAACCTTATAATGTTATTCCTGGTCCACAAATACAACCCTCTGCTTTCACAGACTTTAAGTAGGCAGGGATGAAATCCAAGGAAACAGCAGACATGCACAGCCTTGAGCAGAAGATAGGACATCTAGGCCCATACGTTCTGCCCTCCAGAAGCCGACCTGGCAGTAAGGAAATAGTATCAGCACTGATACGTCCTCTTTGACAAGGGAGAGGTATGGGCAGCAGGAAAGGGCAGAGCTTGGAGTCCAAAGGCTTCGGTTCAGGTGCTGGCTCTGCTGTTTATGAGTAGCCTGACCTTGGGCAAGCTCTTTAAATTCTATCAACCTCAACTTCCTCATCTGTAAAGTGGCTTAATAATACCCGTGCTGCCCACGCATTTGGGTAATTGTGAGCATCAAATACAGGCTCAGATAGAATCACATAGGATTGTGTAAATAAAAGCACTTGTAATAAGAGTTCTGTGAAAATATTAGGATATTAGAGTTCAATAATATTGGCTGAATTCATTTTCCTCTCACTGAATCAACTAGTCTCAGGGTTCAGGGAAGTTTTCAAAGGAAAAAAATGTTTGGTCTCTGCATATACATGTATAATTCTTCACATGAATGTTATTTTTGAAGCCAGGATTATAATGCCTAGATTTTAGTGATTTTACTCCCCCCTCTTGTGAATATATTGGTTTTGCACATGTGGGCAACAAGGCACACCCACGGAGAGGGAACTGAATCAGACACAATGTAACTGCAGCATCACCTCATCCTTAGGATGGCTTTGGCTATGATAGAACTGAGTCACTAAGGATGTCCTCAGTGTAAAGAAAATCCCTGGTGAGTAAACTTCAAAAAACAATACAGTAGTACTACACTTTATACACTGCATTTTAAATCAGTACATAATCAAACCTAGATATATAATAATACATACAATTTTTCTAGTTCATTTTAGAAACCAAGATTGACTTTCCACAGTTATCAGATTTCTAAATTCTATTCTTATGCTCTTTCTGAAGAAATAGACATTTGGCCAACTATGCTATCCCTTACAGTCAAGTGGTTATACTCATACACATTCTGCTTGTATCTATTTCTCTGAGTTGGTCTGTGCTGTAGTCATCCTGAATCTGTAGCCAAGTAATAGATACCCTTTCTGTACATTAGTGGAGACGTGTGTGCATCTGTATGTGTGTGGCACTGGGGACTAAATCTAGGGGTATCCTACCTCCAAGCTATACCACCAGCCCTATTTTTTAATTTTGAAACAAGGTCTCACTGAGTTGCTGAGGGCCTCACTAAGTTGCTGAGGCTGGCCTCAAACCTGCGATCCTCCTGTCTCAGCTTCCGAAGTACTGGGATTACAGGGGTGCACTACCATGCCTGACAGTAAAGACCTTTTAAGAAGGGGAGACTAATCCCTCTTCTGCAAACCTCAGAATGATGGTGCTCTGATAACAATCCACAATATTCTTGTCCTATAGAGAGGACACCCAAGATGATGAACTTCACAGTCATATAGTCTACATTCAAATCCTGTTTCTATCTATCACTAAACAGCAACGGGACCTGAGACAATTTGCTGAAGCTTTCCAGGCCTCCACTTCCCCATGTGCATATGGACAGCAGCTGCCTCATCATTTTGAAGTGAGGACTGACTGTCATGATGCATTGGAGGTACTCATTGAGTGCTGAGCATATGGTCAAAGCAATATGGACTGAGCATTTTCTATTCTGTAGCAAAACAGCAGCTCAAATACCTGCTTCCAAACCTGCTGTCTGTGATGCCTGGTGCAAGCTCTTTAGCCTCCTTCTGCCACAATTTTTGCATCTATATAAAATGAGAAGACTAATAATACCTACTTTGTAGAGCTATAGGAATTCAATTAGTTAAAGCATGCAAAACACTTGAACTATCTAATTAGCTATGTGCCTGGAATTTTGCTAATTCTTATATGAACATTTACTATTATGAACAAATCCCCAGTTTGGAATCACAAGTCAAAATCCCTGGGTTTCCGCATGTAATCTGTGTGAAACAAAAGTCCACTCACTCACTGAACATGTCGTTATTGACGCTGGGTATGGAACAGCCATTGTTATCACTGACCTCCCAAGCAAGGCCTTTCTCTCATGCAAAATGCACTTTAGAGGGAGAAGACAGGCAATACAACATGGGAAAAACACAATTTCAGACAACCATAAGTTTCATGGAGCAATGCAGTAAGGTGATAGGTCAGGGAACAGAAGGAGCTGCTTTACATACACGGTGGCCGCAGAACTCTTTGAGTAGTTGGCATTTGAACAGTGAATTAAATGATGAGAAGCAATCATCTAAGCAAAGAATCAAAAGAAAAGCAACCAGGGCCTAGGATGTTTGCCCCAACAGGGACTCGAGCAGCTGGTGTGGCTGGAACATGCTGGAGGCTGGGGGGGCATGGCAGGTCAGGGAGTGGAGACCAGATCACACAGGCACTTCCTGCAAGGATTCTGGGTCTGCAAAAATCAAGAAATTGTTTAATTTTAGGTTGCCTAATTTTGAAAAATACCAAGAATGCTTTGTCTCTGTGGAATAATTTGTCCCTGATTCAAAGGAATACAAATGATGGTGAATCATGAGGAAGACAGAATTCAGATGCACCAAAGGTTTCTCTGAATAAGTAAATAAGCTTAAAAATAACTGAATAAACAAGTCCAGGAATTAGGCCTCTTTTGGGTTTCTCCATCCCTCAAAACAGCCTTACAGGGTCTAGAGCAGCATCACCATTGTGCAGCTAAAGAAACTGAGTCAGAGGGAGTACACGTAAAGATGCTAGCGTGCAGCCGGGTGTGGTGGCCCACACTTGTAATCCCAGTACATGGGAGGCTGAAACAGGAGGATCACAGGTTCAGGGCCAGCCTCAGCAATTTAGTAACTTAGTGAGACACTGCTTCAAAATAAAAAAATAATAATAATAAAATAGGGCTTGGGTTGTAGCTCAGAGGTAGAATGTCTCCGAGTTCAATCCCTAATACCATCAAAAATAAAAATAAAAAAGATGCTAATGTGCTACCCCCAACAAGGTATCCCCTCAGAAACTTCCACATGGCACATCCTGGCCTACTAAACTTGACAATGAGTGGAAAGTAAGCCAAAAAGAGTGGTGCTTCCATAAAGACAAAAAGAATTTTCATTTCCATTTTAAACAGAAACTGCATAGCCTTATTCTATCAAAATTCTTCAAAACGGCAAGGGCTTTACCTGTCAAACAAGGAAAACACTAAGTAAAGGTCTCTTATATCTCCAGAGAGGGTTTTTGTAACCCATTTCCATACACTGCTTCTCTCTGAGCCTCTGTATTCATCTCTATCTATGCTTCAGTGTAGAGGTTTGTGTTAACATGCCTGCTTTATTTTTCAGAGCCAAAAGACATTAGGATAATGAAAATGTAAATGACTGAATATAGTACGTGAGAGTTGTCTTATATTTGCAATCATCTCGCAGAGACTGAGCTGAAGACTGTGCTGAGACTTTGCTGAGCAGGCTCTTGCTGCAGTCTTTATTGCAGAACAAGGGTATAGTAGGGCTTATATTTTGCTCTAGAAGGGAAAATTCCTTAATATAAGTGAGACTAAACCATTCAGGATGTTTTCTCCAAGGCCATCACATAGAGCAGTGGTACTTGTTCATGTCGGGGGACAGGTCACCTGTGTGATTCCTAAGGTGATTTGCAAAAGTGTATGTCTAGATGTATTTCCCTCTGAGTGGAGTATCTCAAAAAAGTCTGAGACCCACCTAATGGTTAAGATTGAATGCTCACTGTTTCAGAATACATCTGCAATGATTAAGCTTCCTGTGACTGAGACATTTTCATATTTTGACACTAAGAAAAGTTTTACATAAACCTTAGGTATCTGACCCACACTCCTCAAACTCAAAGGTAGCTCAAAACATCCTTCCTGGACAGAGCTTAGCACCTCCATCCATCTTTCTCAGACACTAGCCAGAAGCCTGGTCCAAAGCCCCTTACTGCTGTGCTGATCTTCCCTGTGTTTTCTGAGCTCCCTCTTTGAAAGATGTATTAACTCACTCCAGAATGCAGACTGCTTCTTTGCCAAAAGAAGGAAGAAATTTTTGCAACACAGAATACCTACGATTTGCCCAGCAGGGATGGGCAATTCTCAGGTATTTCAAAAAATGGTAGGTTTGTAAATTAAAGGAGCACCCTTCCCCCCAAAATGTTGGCCCAAGACTATCTGGAATAAAGGATTTTATTTCTGGCACTTGGTTTAGAAGCCTAACAATTTCCCAAGCTTGAGCTCTGGTAATCATCTCATCCTACTGTTGCATTTGACACTGCCAAGGAAAACATACGAAGCCTATGAGAGCCCGAAAAAGCAGCACATCTCTGACATCAGTACCTCTTTGAAGGTAAGAAGCAACTTAACATTATTTTTTTCATATTCCCCAGACCCACGTTCAGTGCATTGTAGATACTCAGTAAATACTTTGGGGAATAGAACCAACATCATGAGCTATGACCTGTATGGAGCACCTTTCTTAGTGAATAAGACAAAGGTTGTGGGCAGTAAGGAGCTGGCAGTGTCCAAAGTTGATACAGAAATGATGGGCTCGATCAGAGATTTGAAAAGAAGAGACCAAACCGAGGTGACAAATACTAACATTTCTTACGCAATTGCTAAAAATGAACCAGTGAGCACAAAAGCAACTGCAACTGCCAGTGAAACAAAGGATGTAGATCATTCCAGAGAAACAGCTCCGGAAGTCCAGCGTGCCCATCAGCACTTACATTCACACCTTCCTGCAAGCACCACTTATCCCCTGGTAAGACACTTGAATGACAAACCTTAATAGGCTCCCTTGTAAAAAGAATAGAAGGCAAAGTAGAAATGCAAAATGAGCGTGGAAATTTTACTCAGAGAGAGTGGAATAGATGAAATCACTCCTCTCGAAGGGGGAAATTTGCCAGAAAACTTTATTATCTTCTACTGGCTCTAGCTATTCAGCCAGATTGGCAAATGGACATACTCTCATTCCTATTAAATTTAGGAAGTGTTGTGGGATTTATGTCAAGACTGGGTCCTAGCTCCCTTCCTGGCAGGGCAAATGAGGGTTCAGTCCCTAATCTGCCATGGGCATTGGGAGCCAGTGTAGAAGGTTCAGTTTCTACCTTCTATGGTAGGTTCACTTTCCTTTTCTTTCTTTGTGTTTGTGTGTGTGTAAGGGGGATTTACTGGGGATTGAACCCCGGGGCATTCTACCTTTGAGTTATACCCCCAGGCCTCTTTTATTTTATTCTGAAACAGGGTCTTGCTAAGTTGCTGAGGGCCTCACTAAGTAGCAAAGACTGGCCTTGAACCTGTAATCCTCCTGTCTCAGTCTCCCAAGTACTGGGATTACAGATGTGAGCCACACCACCCGGTGTGTTTCCTTTCAATTTGTGGCATATGGAGGGCTTCAGCTTGTCCAAATCTTGAAAGCAACTTGAGTCATACATGTATACTAAGTATTTTACTGACCACTTAGCATAAAGCAGTGAATGGAAGACCCAATCCCTGTGTCTCATTAATTACTGGGACCAAAAAATCACTATGAACACAGTCATCTTTGAGAGGTAGAAAAAGAATGGGCTTTACATTCAGAAAGACCTGGTTCTACGTTTACCAAACAAGTGACCATAGAGTTAAGAGTTATTATCCCCAATTGCCAATACGGAGAGTGAAGCTTAGAGCCATATAGATGAGTTAGGCTGTTGTGTGGATTGAGTGCAATTATATAAGCAAAGCATCTTTTATTTAGATGGCATTTAAGAAATCTTAGGTACCTAATTCCCCCTCTTCTTTAAACATCATTCCCCCTCTCCCCCCCTTCTTTAGACATCATTAGCAGGAGAACAGAGATCAGATGAAGAGATAGATTTGTCCAATTCTATTGCATATTTGCTGCAACAAATCTGGTAAATAGTATTGAGTACCATACATTACTTTCTTAAGAAGATTCAAAAACTCCCTATTGCAACTGAGTGGGATGTTGAAATAAATGACCACCAACGTCCCTTCCACTTCTAATAGTCTATCATTTTTATGAAAGGAGATTAAATAAGAATTCTAGTTGCACCATAAAGAGTCCTACATGTAATATAATATTTCCATAATATTTCAGATTTCTATTGTACTGTTTAAAGGAATAAAAACATTAAAAAATATCATCAAGCACAGGATCAAAACCTCATAGAAATGAGTATCTAACTTTAAGCATAAAACTGAACATTTTGCAATGTCAAAGACATAAATTTCTCTATTACATGCAACCTGATCAAAGATAATGTCTAAAATAGCACTGTTAAAATAACTTCATTAAGCAAATCAATTTTAAATCCAATCATGAATTAATATGAGACAAAAGTATGTAATTTGAGCAAAGAAATAGTCTAATCAATTTAAAGACATCTTTCTACATATGATTCAAATTTTAAGAAAAAGCTAAAAGACACTTCCATAGTAGAAGCTGTTCAAATGCATTTTTATCGGACATTAACATCTTTTTCGAGAAGGCTTTCATGACAAAGAAGGGGTAAGATGTTAAGAACTCCACACAGACAAGTTAAAACCTTAGATGTTTAGGAATTAAAAACAAATTCCCTTTAAAAAGAATCAAGAAAAAATGAATAAAGATTGATTTGTCATATTTTATTGAACTATTTGGACAAATGTCAGGAATCTATACTAATCAGCTTTCTATCACTATAACAAACATCTGATATAATTAACTTATAAAGAAGAAAGGTTTACATCACAGTTTTGAAGGCTTCGGTCCATGGTAAATTGGCTCCATTGTTTCTGGGCTTGTGGTGAGACAGCATATCATGACAGGGAGTAAATAGTGAAGCAAAACTGCTCATCTCATAGCCAGGAAGCAAAAAAGAGGAAGAAGAAGGTGCTGGGGTCCTACAACCCCCTTTGAGGGCACACCCCCATAATCTAAAGACCTCTCACTGAAGCCCCACCTCTTAAAGGTTGCAACACCTGAGGACCAAGCCCTTAACACATAGGCCTTTGGAGGAAATTTAAGATCCAACTATAGCAGAACCTAATAAAATTATATTGATTAAATTTGAAAATTGAATAATTTTTACCCAGTTTGCTTCCAAAAATGACCTTTAGGAGGCTTTTGCCAAGTCATTTATGCATTAAGCCTCTTAAGATACTGAATAAAACCTGTTTTGGATGAGAGGATGTTAAAGATCCTGACCCCTTCCATGAGTTGTGCCCTGCACTTCCCAGAAGCCAAGGGAGACAGAGTAGAGTGCATTATTTCTCAAAAGGAAACTCTTCCTAATACTTAATTCTCAAATTAATGATTCCTCAGAGTTATCATATCTGGGCACCAATCAACATATGGATCATGCCTGAAAACTGTTTTGAAGAGTTCCAGATGTGTCTGTCATTTGGCCATTTCTGTAAAAAAGTCCAAGGCATAATATTGAAAGATAATTTTATAGAGATATTTCTGCTATTAGGTAGATAAATGAACAATTTTTTTCTTCTTTTCCATGGAAAAGAGGTGTGTTTAAACTTGAGAGAAAGATCTGATTGGACACTAGTTCTGCAGGAGAGTTGCAGGCGCCTGTGTGTTTGGTGCTACTAATGAGTGACTCCTCTGGCAGAGCTGTGTGGATAGAAGCTAATGGCAACATAGGCTGGGCACAGAAGACATTGCTTTTACATTCCATATCCTTGCTCGCTTTACTGAACTCATTTCTTTTAATAAGCAATCAAAGTTTGTGTAATAGAATCCAAGGATGAAATGTCCGACAGCTGGCTAAGGATCCATTACTCTACATTTGTTGAGTGGAGACATGTGCGGTGCCAAGAACACACTCTCTAATTCATGGTATCAGAACCCAGCAGAAGAAATATAGCATTCTGGGTCACTCTGTGTGTAAGGTGATGGCTAGCATTTTTTTTGCTTTGTTTCATCTCAGTTGACATAGAAAAGTGGCCATGAAAATAAAATGTTATACAAATGTGTTTCTCATTTTACTCCTTCTCTATATATTCTTTTTTTTTTTTCGGTACCGGTGTTGGAACCCATGGACATTCTACCTCCAAACTACACCCCAGCCCTATTTTTTGGTCTTTATTTTGAAATAGGGTGTCACTAAGTTGCAGAGGGCCTCACTAAGTAGCTGAGGCTGGCCGTGAACCTACGATCCTCCTGTCTCAGCCTCCCAAATACTGGGATTACAAGCATGCACCGCCACACCCAGCTTCCATCTATATATATTCTAATGTGACAGAATGTACCAAAGCGGAAATCATAGGTGATAAGTCCATCTGGATATCTATGTGTGTATGAGTTTGTTTGAATGTATGTACATATGTACACCTACATACATATATTTTATTGAATGAATGAATTACTATCTTAATCCAAGTTGTAAAAGCATACCTAGAACTCAATGTGTGTGTGTGTGTGTGTGTGTGTGTGTGTGTGTGTGTGTGCGTGCGCACGTGCTGTACTGGGGATTGAACCCAGAGGTACTCTACCTCTGAGCTAGACTCTGACCCTATTTTATTTTTTATTTTGAAACAGGATCTCACTAAGTTGCTGAGGCTGACCTCAAACCTGTAATCCTCCTGTCTTAGCCTCCCAAGTACTAGAATTACAGGCATGTGCCACCATGCCTAACTCATACCTAGAACACTTTTGAAGAGACTGGATTGCCAACCTTCTCAGCTGCTTTCAGCACCCACACACTTAGCTTTCTTTTTTTTTTTTTTTTTTTGCGGTACCAGGGATTGAACCCAGGGGCGTTCTACCTCCGCGCTACACCCCCAGTCCTATTTTTTTATACTTTATTTTGAAACCGGGTCTCACGAAGTTGCGGAGGGCCTCACTAGGTAGAGAGAGAGAGAGAGAGAGAGAGAGAGAGAGAGCGAGCGAGAGCGGGAGAGAGAGAGAGAGCTGAGGCTGGCTGCGAACCCGTATCCTCCGGTCTCTACCTCCCAAAGTACTGGGATTACAAGCGTGAGCCACCACACCCGGCTTCACACTTAGCTTTCAATTGGGACATTTTGGGGAGCACAATTGTCACTCGGCATTCATCCTGTCTTCTTCCCTCGGTCCTAGGATTTTATGTCACTGACCATTGTTTATAGAGCCCCCACCAGCTCAATTTTATTCTTGCTTCTCCATCTAAAAATACATTACACGAGTAAAGAACATGTTTGTAGATATCACGTTGAAACAGAAGGGTATTTAAAATCCAACAATAAACTGCATGCTATGGCAAAAGAATATTGTGCTGACTTTTGCATAGTCACAAAACCCAGAGCAGATTATTCAAAGAACTCTCTGGAAGCTGACAAGCTTATAAAAGCAGTTCTAAGGGGGAAAAAAATTTCTGCATCCTGCATATATAACAAAGTTACAGCATGTCATTTGCTCTATAAATTGTCACCATTACCACTTGGAGCTGAAGGAAATGTACATAGATAAAGATGTATATGTGCATAATTTTATATTCCCAGAGGAAACTGAAAAATTGTGTGCATTAAATAGTGTTTTAATTGCAACATGAAAAACGACATTTAATGGCTCACAATGCGGTTCACAGTCCCACAAGGGTAAAGTCAAGTGCAAGTGCTGCCTGGGATAATGGGGAAAGATTGGCCTTCAAAGGCACCCAGCCTACAGGCAAGTTCTGACAGTCACTTCCTGGATCTACTACCTCTGGTCACTCAATTGCTCTGAGACTCAGTTTCCCCATCAGTAAAAGAGAGATATTACACATCTATGATGTAGAGTTATGAGAATTAAAGGAGAATGAATGGTAAGTCTCCACCTGTCACTGGTTTTGGCAGATTATCAAATGTAGAGATCACCAAACCAGCCAATAACATTAAGGGAATTCAATATCTGACACATATTTAAGACTGAAATGCAATATGTCTGTTTTCAGTTCTCGAATTCTATGGTTATCTGAGCATATATGAAAGCAGGGTGTAAACTTCCTCTGAAGACCAATATTAAGAAAAGTATTCCAGAATATATGTGAGAACAATATTTAGGCCTCACTAGAGCATTTCCATTCATTGATTTTTCTAATAAATCTATGTCTTTTGTTTATACTCATGTGGTTGTTCTTATAGCAAGCTCTGTGCTTTCATGTGCAGCATTACTTCATTGCTTCAAGTATTGCTTCCCATCCTGTTTGGAAGGCCCAGTTCAAATATTTCTCATTCATGAAAATGTTCTGTGTCTCCTCCTGGCCATGGTTGGTCTCCAGCCTGAGAAAAGCTTGGAGCTTGTCTGTGCACATGGGACTGTCCCTCTGCTCAGCACTGGGTTGAGCAGAGCAAGTGGCAGTCCATGCTCGGGAATTGGCTGAAGGTTCTAAGGGATTACAGACCTTTCAGGCACTGCCAATTTAAGAGAGATAGAGATAGATAGAGATAGAGATAGAGATAGAAACAGAGATAGAGATAGAAATAGAGATAAAAGAGAGATTTTTCTTCCTTTCTACAAACAGAATTTCCATTTCCATTTTTATTATGTAAGTGAATAGTCTTTTATCACTGTGATAAGCTGCTCATGTAGAGACTGTGAAGGCTCCATTTTCAGCTCAGCAACTGAAGGTCGGCCCCACAGGGGCCTCATGCATTGACATGTGGCTGGCTCAACACACATCGTGCAGGGCCTTAAATATGCTACAGACACATGATCTTCCCAGACTATCCCAGTCTGGTGCCAGCCTCTTCCCTTTGTCCTCCAGACCCACCATCCCTCCCTCCCCACCTTGTTCGGTGCTGAAAAGACAAGCTATAAAGACCACTCACTCCAGGCGTGGTGGCGAATGCTTGTAATCCCAGTACTTTGGGAGGCAGAGACCGGAGGATCCGGGTTCGCGGCCAGCCTCAGCTCTCTCTCTCTCTCTCTCTCTCTCTCTCT
>PVJS01057219.1:0-12119 GCA_004027185.1 Glis glis | reverse complement strand
GTACTTTGTGAGGCAGAGACTGGAGGATCCGGGTTCGCGGCCAGCCTCAGCTCTCTCGCTCTCTCTCTCTCTCTCCCCCTGTCTCTCTCGTTCTCTCTCTCTCTACCTAGTGAGGCCCTCCGCAACTTCATGAGACCCGGTTTCAAACTAAAGTATAAAAAATAGGGCCGGGGGTGTAGCGCGGAGGTAGAACGCCCCTGGGTTCAATCCCCGGTACCGCAAAAAAAAAAAAAAAAAAAAAAAAGAGCTCCTGGTTTCTCAGCAAAGATTCCATAGCAGCCTGGATTTATTTGTTCATCCGTCCATTTGTTCACTCACTGGTACACAGGAACGTTGACAGAGAGGCAGGTTGTTTGGTTTTCTCCTCTCCTTTCTTTTCACGGCACTCGTAGGGGCTTTGCAATAGTGTTGTGCCCATGCCTACGTCTGATCGCATCCACTGAGGGACACCGGTGACAGCCTTCCTCCCAAGAATGCCAAGAGCGCCAACAGGGTCTTCTCTGGGAAAGCGTTATACACAATGCAGAGTGTTCTACGTAAGCAAAGGTTCCAGTCAACCAACTAGCAGTGGTGGCTTTGCCCCAGAGGTTGCAGACGGCCAGGGTGCGGTTCAAATTTGGCCAGCAGATGCATTCCATTTAACCTGCATGGTGGGAAAACTTGTTTGAATTAGTTGCTAAGATTTAAAATTCAGGAAATTTTTTTTATATATAAATCCGATGTCCATATCCTCTAGGAAAACTAGACGATGTGACCATAGGGCCTACATTCCAAGATGGTGGCCATCAACTGGAGCTGACATTGGTCACCTCCTACAAACAGGGTGTGCTCTGCAGGCCACCGCAGTCCACGCCACGCCCTGCTGCATCACATCTGACCTGCCTCACCCACTGACACTCCTCGCCCAGCCCTGGGAGGAACAGGAATTTCCTACCTTCGCCCTGACCATTTCCGGGGCATAGAAGTCGGCTCCCATCTTCTCAGTGAGCCCTGAGATGGAGGGACAGTCTCGGTTTACTGCCACTCAGGCGTAAGTGTCACAAAGACCAGGCTCTGCGCTGTTGTTTTCTTGCTGTGCTACAACTGACCCAAGTAGGGGTGGGCACCCAGGGAGTGTGGAGTGGATGAAGGAATAGGAGGCTAGAGAGGTCTGTAAGATGCAGACGGTCTCCAGGTGCACAGGGAAGGAGGCTGATGACCCGGCTGGTGTTGGCATCCAGCAAGTGAAGTTACTTGCCTGCAGGTATGGCAGATGCTGGTCAGGTAGACTGGGGCCTGGGAAGGGAGTACTGACCACAAGCCCACTGCTCCCCACCCCCTCCACTGCTCGGGAATGAATGTCCTTTGTCCTCCGGCAGCAGAGGGAGGCCGGCTGCATGGCAGGGATAATTAATTCTACCTGGCAACTGCTCTTCACTTCGCAGGCTACATACAAAGCATCCTCGCACCTTGTTTTTTAATGTCTCACCACAGCCCTGGGAGGTAAGGAGACTTGGGCAGGTGGCTCGCCTGGTGTCTCAGAGAGAGTGAGTGAGGGGCTGGGCCCTGGTCCTGGGACTCCTGACCCTGGCCTGACACTCTTGGCTGCAACACTAGGGATCTGCGATGGCGGGGAGCTGGCTTCCCACAGCTGGGGATCTGAGATGGCGGGGAGCTGGCTTCCCACGGCTGGGGATCTGCGATGGCGGGGAGCTGGCTTCCCACAGCTGGGGATCCGCGATGGCGGGGAACCGGCTTCCTCGCGGCTTTTCCAAGAATAAAACCAGCATCCAGCAAGGGAATGTCTGAGTGCAGGCTCAGAGTTATCACCTCTGAAAAGAACCCAGGCAGCGATTTCCTCCCAAGGAGATGGAGCCAAGAGTGGGGAAGAGAGGGAGGAGCAGGGAGCCCACTGGCGAAAGTTCAGAGGTCAGCCTGTCTGTGTCAAATTCTGGTCCCACCCTTTATTAGGAGCTTCAGCAATCCACTTAACTCTCCGAGCCTCAGCTTTTCTACCTGTGAAATGGGGAGATTAATGACGGCTGCCTCACAGGCTGCTGAATGATGTTGACACAGCTGCAGCACATTGAGAGCTAATATTTACCGAGTCTTGATATGTGATGGGTGCTTTTCTCAGCCCTGGGCATGCATTCACAGTGCTTGATGCATAGTAAATACCATATGAGTGCTTGTTACATTAATCACCTCTTTGTGTCCCTTTGACCTTACAAGGTAGGTTTCTTATTATGCCGTTTATAGATCAGAAACGGAGGCATAAACAGGTTCTATAATTTGCCCGAGATTGGGCAGCTAGCAAGTAGAGGAGCTGAGATCCAAACTAAATAGCATGGCCACAGAATACACACTCCTCAGCTCTGTCTGCCCCCCATTTTCTGAGGGCTTCACCCACAGTATTAGTTTGAACTCTGTGAAATTGTGATCTCTGTCGAATCTCAAATTGTAGAATACCAGCAGTTTCATATAGATTGATGCACTAAGGGCTTGGTAACCCCTCTTGATAAAGTGATGAAGATGATGGGTGACGATGACAACTTGAATCCCATGAAGGTGTGAGGGTGTGTCCCGGGCTGCAGGTCTGAGCTCCGGGCCCAGGCCAGCCTCCCCAGGGGGCCTCGGAGGGCCGCTGGGAGCTGCGGAGGGATTGCCTGGGAGGTGACCAGGAGAAGTGAGCTTTCTTTATCATGGTACAGAACTAAAAGGGCAGACCAATTAATCATGGAAGTTTCTAAAAGTGCTTTTATTTTGCCATTTAGTATGCCAGCGAGATCATTTCCCTTAATGTATACTCCTGGTATTAACACGCCTTAATCCATCACACCCTGTATTATGAAATTACTGTGTTTTACTCCTGGGTCCTGCAGAAGATCATTAACCCAACCCTGCTCTAGGCCATACATCATCAGAGGGATTACCTCACAGGTCCAGGGACACCCTCTCCCCGAGCTACACAGCAGGGCGGCCCCCTGTCATTTTTTCTCTCCTCCCCTGACAGACGGGGCTGTTTGCATTAGTGAGCAGATGGCTCCTGGGTGAGCAGCAGACTCACCTCCTACTCCCCACCTCTCCTTCCAGTGACCCAGGTTTCCAAGAGACACAGCCAGGAGGGAGGCAGCACCCACCCAAAGTGCTCCTTCCCCAGTGCTCCCGGTGCCCTGAGGCTAGCCAGGGGCTGTGTTCTTTCATCCTTAAGCCTCTCGGGGACTTTTGCTGTTGGATCCCACCACCTTATGATGCATCTCCTGGGTGCTCTTCTCTGGGGTCAGGGGAGGCGGAGGGTGGCCACATGTATCACTGCATGGGCCAGTTCAAGGGATCGCCCTGCATTATCCTGCACTGCTGCACCCTGCCCCGACAGTGTCTGGCCCCATCTGCCCCTTTGCCCACAGTCCCTCTTGCTCTTTTTTTTATTGTTGAGGAACCACCAAACTATTTTCCGTATATTATTAGTTTTTCGTTGAAAAGGAAAAATTCTACAAGTAAAAAATTATGATGTGCAATGTGATGTTTTGATATATTCATACATTGCCAAAGAGCTAAATCAAGCCATTTAACATTAGTATTACTTCACATCGTGTGTGTGTGTGTGTGTGTGTGTGTGTGTGTGTGCGCGCACGTGTGTTGACAACACTTGGAACCAACTCTTACCAATTTTCAAATACACAACATCTTGTTACAAACTGTAGTGTGGATGTCCTGCAATGGATCTCTTGAACTTACTCTTGTCTAACTGAAATTTTATAGCCTTTGATCAACCAACATATCCCCAATATCCCTATATCTCTGGCTCTGATGACCATTATTCTACTTTCTGTTTCTGAGTTTGACATTTTTTAGCTTCCACAAATAAGCAAGATCATGCAGTATATATCCTTCGGTACCCGGCTTATTTCACTTAACACAACGTCTTCTGGGTTCATCTGTGTTGTTATAAATGACAGTATTTCCTTTTCTTTTAAGGCTGAATACTACTCCGTTGTATATATGTACTACCTTTTGTTAATCCATTCATCTGTTGATGGACACTTAGGTTGATTCGTATCTTGGTTACTGTGAAGAGTGCTACAATGAACATGGAAATGCAGATGTCTCTTCCACATACTGGTTTCATTTCCTTTGGCTATATACTCAGAAGTGGCATCACTAGTACTTGGGAGACAGAGACTGGAGGATCCGGGTTCGTAGCCAGCCTCAGCTCCTTAGTGAGGCCCTCCGCAACTTCATGAGACCCGGTTTCAAAATAAAGTATAAAAATAGGGCCGGGGGTGTAGCTCAGAGGTAGAACGCCCCTGAGTTCAATCCCTGGTACCACACACACACACACACACAAAAAAGAAGTGGCATCGCTGGATCATACAGTAACTATTTTTTAAATTTTTTTGTGGTAAAGGGATGGAACCCAGGGACATTCTATCCCTGAGCTACACCCCCAGCCCTATTTTATTCTTTATTTGGAAGCAGAGTCTCACTAAGTTGCAGAGGGCCTTACAAGTTGCTGAGACTGGCCGCGAAGCTGCGATCCTCCTGTCTCAGCCTCCCAGGTACTGGGATTACAAGTGTGCCACCACACCCAGCTTATTTTTAATATTTTTGAGGAGCTTCCATACTGTTTTTCATAATGGCTGCACTAAGTTGTGTTCCCACTATCAGTGTGCAAGACCACCCCATTTTTGAAGCCAAAACCTTGCAGTTGTTTCTCTGTTTCCTTGCTTTTACCCCTCCTAGTCCACCCATCAGCGACCTTTACTAGCACTACCAACTAAAAGCATTTCAAGTCCACCATTTCTCTTTCTTCCCTGCATCTACCCTAATCCCAGCCTGGATGCCACAGTCACCTCTCACTGGTCTGTCTGCAATGCCACAGTGTGGCTGGAAGGGCCTTTGAGAAATACCAGCCCCGGGTCTTAGAAATGCTCTATGTTTTGACTTGGGTGTGGCACAGGCGTACACACGTGTGAAAATTCATTGAGGCATTCACTAAGATCCTTACACATACGCACTCCCTGAATGCATTTTATACTCTTATTTTTTCAAAATGAAAGCAAAAATAACACAAATCGGATTAGGTCACTCTTCTAAAAATCCTCCGGTGGCTTCCTGTCCTTCGCTGGGATGACAGAGTCCCCACTCAGGCTTGCTGTCAGCGTGGCTGTCATTTAGAAACCCAGCAACCCAGACATCTGAAGACTGGCGGCTATGTACACGGAGGAGTCAAGGATGGGACGAGCCTGTCTTCTTCAGTGTTGGCAAGGGCACAAAAGACACAGCCTCCACCCCACGTGTGCAGACACATGTGCCAACTCCGAGGAACTCAGCCAAGTCACACGGTGGCCTTGCTCTACGTGGACAGGGCCTGGGTTGGGCCCCGTTCATGATGTGCAGGGTGGGGGGTGAGACACGAGACCTCCTCAGAGGGGAGCTCATGGGACGGTGAGCCTCCAACATAGCCCATTGGATGCCAGATACTTGGGGCAGGCATTTAGGGTCCATCTTAGTTTAGCAGACCCCAGTTGCATGCAGATAGTTCCTGAGGAAGGTGACCCCAGGATGCATGAGTGAGGAAAGGGAAAGCAAGAAGGACGGAAAGCCAATTCAGGGTTTGTCGATGAGCGGGTACGGCCTGGGCAGCTGGGGCTCGAGCCCACTGGGTCCTCTGAGATGTGTAGGAGACACCTGGGGCTCATCCCCTTGCAGGACCAGGAGGTGGAGGCCACTTCTCTACTGACTGCCCTCCCCACTGGCTGAAACTGGACCCTTGGACTTGGGCTTGGGTGTGTGCACATGCACACACACACACACACATGCGCGCGCACACACACTGCCTGGTTATACACCAGCAATTCCTCAAGCAAGTTTCACTGATGCCTGAGAAAAAGAGAAAGAGGAAAGAGGCAGACGGCTGGGGCGGAATGCCGTCTGCCTAAGAGGAACTGTCTGCAACTGCATGTCAACCCAGAGGCGCCAAGGGACCACAGGCTGGGTGACAATAGAACCTGCTAGGAAGCTGCTCCTAGACTCAGGGCAATCATGGGGCACCTCACACTGTGGGTGGATAGCCACAACTATGGACTCGGCCCCCTGTGTCCTCCAGGTGGCTCCATGCTTCAAGGTCCATGGCTGCGGGACAGCCACTAGGCGGAGCGGCCCTCCCCATCTACCTCTGCCAGGCCTCATCCCCTGCCCCTTCAAGGCCAGAGCTTAGGACCCAGATGTTTGGGGCATCTATCTTTAAATAACAATCTCCATAAGCTGGGGGCAGTGGTGCATGCCTGTAATCTCAGTACTTGAAACAGGAGGATCGTAGGTTCAAGGCCAGTGCGTGGTCATTTAACAAGACCCTGTTTCAAAATACACACACACACACAAACACACAAACACACACACACACACATACACACACACACACACACACACAAATCTTCATTAGCATTTGCTTACAACTTATTGTACCTGCAAAAGGGTGTGTTATTTCACTTCATACCCACAGAGACTCTAAGCAATTAGTACAACAAATTCCCACTTTACAGCTGAGGAAACTGAGGCACCAAAGGGAGCAGTAGCTTGCCCACAGTCCCCGGGTAGAAGTAGCAGAGGAGTGTTCAGGAGCTCCTCATAGCTGTGGGGAATGCTCCCCAGAGGAGAGCCTCCTCAACCGCAGAGTAGACCCTCCTGCGGCCGCAGTGTTTGCCTTGTAGAGCTGATTCGCCACCTGAGCACCCAACTACCCACAGGCCACAGTCACTCACTACCGACCTGGGTGCTGATCCCGTCAGAAGGTCTGTGCCAGAGTTACATCCCAGGCCCTCTGGATTGCAAGGGAGGAGGGCCTGGGGCCTGCAGTGATGGGCCTCGGGCAGCTGCTCTGATAGAGGGCAATGGCCGGGCCAAGGCAGGTCAAGCCCGTGGACGTGCCACCAGGCCACAGGTCAGGACTCTTTGCTCTCTTGCCTTGAACTCATCTGGGCATGTCAGGGGCACACACAGTCTGGCAGCCCTGCCCCAGGGCTGAGTGTGGCTGAAACAGATGGGCTCATTGCCACAGCTCCTCTTCTACATCCTCGTCCCTGCTGGCTCCCCTCTTGGGAAGGAGGGGTCTCAGGGTCTCGGGAAACGTGAGGAGAGGCACCCGTGAACAGCGGACAGCCTCGCACTGGCCAAGAAAGAGAAGTGTGTGGTGCGTTGCTTTATTGTTAGCCCTTTGCACAGATAGTAGTTTTGGTTGAATTCACCCAAGTCAGCAGGGAAATGCTTGGTTACAGATTAATAGCCAAAGCACAAATTGTTCTGGAAATATTTGGTAGAAAGTCAGAAACAACATGGTGACCAGAAACACCAAAGGTCAATAGGCAGCTGGCTTATCAATAATCCAAGGTTGCACTGTTCTTGGAAGAAAGGACATGACTGTGGACCACTGGACTTTGTAACACTACATACCTCAGTGGCCTGGTTGGTCAGGGTTGGAAAACCTACAAAGGAGCAGGCGGTAGAATCTGTGCTGTCTGGGAACAAAACTTAAGCTGGCCTTCTGGGATTTCCGTGAAGGGTACAAATGAAGTCTGGCTAGATCAGTGGTGGGGGCAGCCAAGAGGACAAGGTCAGACCCAGTATTAGTCAGTTTTCCATTGCTATAACAAAATGACCAAGGCTGAGTAACATAAAGTAACAAGGTTTATTTAGCTCACAGTTTTAGAGGCTGAAAGTCCAAGATGGGACAGCCCCATTTGTTCAGTCTCTGGTGAGGGCCTCATAATGGATGGCACCATGGGGGTGTGAGAGGGAGACCTCACCTGGTGAGGCAGCAAGCCAGAGAGTGGGGAGGGGCCAGACTTGCTTTTATAACAGCCCTCTTTCAAGGAAACTAACTAGGCTCCCACAAATACTACATTAATTCCTTCCAAGGCCACCCATGACCGAATTACCTTGTATTAGGCGCTACCTCCCAGCAGTGCCACGCTGAGGACCAAGCCCCAGCACGTGAACCTTGAGGGACAAACTACATCCAAACCATAGCAGAGCCCGTCCTAAACCCCCCACACCATTGGGCCAAGTTCCCTTGCTTCTCTTGACAAGAGACCAATTGTAAAGCAATGTATCATATATACCAGACACGGCTAGATATGGTTGGAGAAGTATTCCCCTCAAGTAACATTCCAGAAAATGAAATCTCTTATCATTTTATCCTCTCTTATCCTTTTTCTTTTTTTTATTTTTTTTATTTTTTTGCGGTACCGGGGATTGAACGCAGGGGCGTTCTACCTCCGCGCTACACCCCCGGCCCTATTTTTTATGCTTTATTTTGAGACCGGGTCTCACGAAGTTGCGGAGGGCCTCACTAAGTAGAGAGAGAGAGAGAGTGAGAGAGAGAGAGAGAGTGAGAGCTGAGGCTGGCCGCGAACCCGGATCCTCCGGTCTCCGCCTCCCAAAGTACTGGGATTACAAGCGTGCGCCGCCACGCCCGGCCTCTCTTATCCTTTTTCTGTTCAAAGTCATGGAAACTGTTTATGGTTTTGTATATGTCATCTTGGAGCCATCAGAGGCCACCCCTGCTCTCCTGGCAGTGGCGCTCTAGGAAGCTGTGGCTGGAACTCAAATACTGAGTTGGCCATTTCCTGACTTGTGACCTTGAGCTCACATTTAACTCCTTAGGGTCTTCAAATAACAATAGGAAACCAAAACCTCACAGAGTAGCTATGCCTCCAGCAATTTCAAACAGACGGATGATGAACGAATATAATAAGCCAAGCTGGGTGTGGTGGCTTGGGAAGCTGAGACAGGAGGATCAGAGGTTTGAGGCCAGCCTGGGCAACATAGTGAGACCCTGTTTCAAAATAAAAAATAAAAAGGGCTGGGGGTATAGCTCGAAGGTAGAATGTCCCAGGGTTCAATCCCCAGTTCCAAAATAATAGTAATAATAATAACTCAAGCTTCTCTATGATAGGGTCTTTGGGTATCTTCTCCTTGACTGAAATACCCCTTTCCTGAGTCCACCCATGGCTGCCCCTTCTTGATTTCAGCTTAAATGTGATTCTTTCAACAAGGCCCTCTCTGGCCACTCTCTACCTAGGGCTTCCCCATTAATCTCTTTCTATGTAAGCATCCTGTTTATTTACAAAATCTGTATTTTATACACCATTATCAGATTGTTTTCTCATCTGTCTGTGGTGTATCTCTCCCATCAGTCACTAAGCTCTGAAAAGTGAACACTTTTTGAATCTTTCGCCTATGGTTATGTAAGTGGTCAGTGCCAATCACAGGATGGATGGAAAGGTGGATGGATGGATGGATGGATGGATGGATGGATGGATGGATGGATGGATGGATAAAGGTTACTGTGAAGAGCGAATGAGAGAGCAGGTATGGAAATTCTTCAGAAATTGTGAAGTGCTATATTTTAAAATTCTATCTGTACATGGATATAACATACTTTGATCATGTCCTGTGAAGTGCTCTATGAACGTAACATGTCATTGCAAAATGCTAGTGCCACACATGGTAAGAGATGCTTCATAAACATCATGATCGCCAACCATCCAACACTGCTTAGGGATGCTATCACACCATCATACGAATGAAGAAACAGACTCTGGTGAGGTCAATTAACTGCCGTAGGGTCACGGGGCTGGTAAGGGGTGGGATTTGAGCCCAGGTGAGTCTGCCCGAAAGCTTACACTCTACCACAAATTATTCCAAATTTCTCACCATCAGCAAAATGACTGTGCAGTGAAGTCCTCACCATCACCAAGTGGGCAGCTGGACACCCTTGATCAAAGGAGCCACACAGTGATTCTTGAGTCGCTTCGTCTTCCTTCTGAAGCCTCATCTACTGTGATGGTTTGAAGACAGACTGTCCCTAGAAAAGCTCATATAAGCCCGGTGTGATGCCACACTCCTGTAACCCCAGGCTGAGACACGAGGATTACAGGTTTACAGGTTCGAGGCCAGCCTCAGCAACTTAGCAAGGCCCTCAGCAAATGAGTGAGACCCTGTTTCAAAATAAAAAATAAAGTAGGGCTGGGAGTATAGCTCTGAGGTAGAATGCCCCTGGGTTCAATCCCCAGTACCAAGAAAAAAAAATAAAAAGAAAAGCTCATGTATTAGCAATACAAAAATGTTCAGAGGAGAAACAATTGAATCATGAAGGTTCTAAACTCATCCGTGGATAAATCCATTGTTGGATTAATAATTTGAATGGATTTATTAGGTGGTAACTTGGGCACATAGGGTGTGGCTAGAGGAGGTAGGTCGCTGGGGTGTGGCCTTGGGGACGATATTTGTCCCTCATGCCCTTCTCTCTCTCTCTCTCCCCCTCCAGCCTCCATGACATGCGAACACAGGACCCTGCTCACCCTGCCACTGCCGCCTCCGTTTATACTTCGGAACCAGCCCTATGAACTGATACCATGAGCCCCAGTAAGTCTTTCTTCCTCCAAGTTGCTCCATCAGGTACTTGGGTCACAGCAGGGGGAACCTGGCTGAGACATCTTCCTTCTGCCTCATGGTCACTTGTCCTTTCTTGTTGCTGTCATCAAGGAACCTTCAGCTCACACCAGTTCATCTCTAAGGAACCACTTCTAATTACTTCTAATATTGAACAGAATCTTGTTAAAATTGGGAGTAAAGTGGAAGTCCAGGGTTTCTTAGCCAGGAAGGATGTTTGTGAATTAGTTTCAATCTCTTCTGGTTCCTCTAGAGGGTTTTTCACGTTTTATTTATTTTTTATTTATTTATTTATTTATTTATTTATTTATTTATTTATTTTGCGGTACTGGGGATTGAACCCAGGGGTGTTCTACCTCCGCACTACACCCCCGGCCCTATTTTTTATATTTTATTTTGAAACCGGATCTCACAAAGTTGCGGAGGGCCTCACTAGGTAGAGAGAGAGAGAGAAACAGGGAGAGAGAGAGAGAGAGAGAGAGAGAGAGAGCTGAGGCTGGCTGCAAACCCGGATCCTCTGGTCTCCGCCTCCCAAAGTACTGGGATTACAAGCGTGCACCACCACGCCCAGCTTCACGTTTTATTTTTAATTTCAGGAAGTTAATCCAGAGAGTTGAAATTTGGGAGGTAGGTAGTATCCAGATAAGGAAGGCCTGACCATCTTGCTATTTCATAGGGCTCTTAGGAGAATCATTATAAGAGAACAAAAGATGAAAGTACATGGGAGAAAAACATGACAATTTGAAGAATATACTACTGCTGCCACGTAATATTATTGCAAGCTCATTATGGTGCCAAAGTGACTTTACCCCATTTTCTTATTTAATCCTCCCACAATCCTCAGGATCAATGGGTATCCTCATGCCCGAATTGCATAAATAGTGGCAGTCCAGAGAAGGCAAGGGCTTGCCCAGTTGAGACTGGTGCTCTGGGTCCCTGAGGCAGAGCTGGAGAGCTGACTGTTGCATTTCCCATGCTCAGCACCCAAAGATCCCACAGAGGAACTCGGCACTGGCTACAGACCCCATAGAATCCACTCTGGCAGAAACGAGGCCACATACTGCCTGCAGACAGTAGGACGAGCTTGGAAGCCTTGTGATCCAATTCAAGGTCTTAATTTTGTACCCACTTACGGCTGAGATGGAACCCCAAGAATCATTGGACTCCTCCTCCTCATCATAAATGCAGGATGAGGATGAGCCCCCCACCCAAGAAGAGAGGATTGAACCAGGGGCATCTTGCCCTTCTCCCCTAGGAAGAGGATACTGAGATGAGATGCTGACATCCGGAGAGAAGTGACATCCAGGATCCCAGGCTTGAGCAGCAGTTATTACACTGACCTGGAAGAGTTTGTTTAAATGCAGATTTCTGGGCCCCACTCTAGACCAGATGAATTATAATCTCTGCGAGCGGGGCCTAAAACTCTGCATTCTCAACAAGGTTCCCAGGAAGGAATGGATGGCCGGCTCATTTAGAAAACTACTGGTGTGCCGGGCGTGGTGGCGCACGCTTGTAATCCCAGTACTTTGGGAGGCGGAGACCGGAGGATCCGGGTTCGCGGCCAGCCTCAGCTCTCTCGCTCTCTCTCTCCCTGTCTGTCTGTCTCTCTCTCTCTCACCTTAGTGAGGCCCTCCGCAACTTCGTGAGACCCGGTTTCAAAATAAAGTATAAAAAATAGGGCTGGG
>PVJS01057218.1:0-12117 GCA_004027185.1 Glis glis | reverse complement strand
TTTCTTTCTTTCTTTCTTTCTTTCTTTCTTTCTCTCTCTCTCTCTCTCTCTCTCTCTCTCTCTCTCTTTCTTCTTTCTTCTTTCTTTCTTTGTACTAGGGATTGCACACAGGGGTATTCTACCTTTGAGCTACATCTCCAACTTCTTTTTAAAATTATTTATGTTGAAAAGGTTGCTGAGGCTGGCCTCAAACCTCAGAGCCTCCCATCTCAGCATTGCACCATTGTGCCCAGCTACTCTATTTCTCGACTTATGGAATTTATGGTAGGGATTTGTTATTTTATATTCCCACCGCTTTCCTTCACCCTCCAAATTTTGCGGTCTTTACCTGGTAATCAGTGTAAAGGTATGGAGTATTAGTTTCATTTTATAAAAGTGGATAGTATTTATTAACTCTATACTTTTTAAACTGAGGACAGTTTCATCTCAGGCTACCCTTCATCTCTACTCACTCAATATATCTTCCTACACTTGTCATGGATAACATTTACCTTGCTTTCTGAAGCTACAATTGTTTAATGTTTGAACTGTAGCAATATTTCACAAATCCAATTACAAACCACAGCCATTTGGGAATGTTGAAAAATACTAATGCCCAGGTCTTACTCCAGAGGCATGACTTAATAGATCTTAGGGAGTTTAGGTATTATTTTCTATAAAGCTCCACAGAGATTCTACTCTGCAGCCAGGATTAGAAATACTGTTAAGAGGTGATTCAGAAACACTGTCAAGAAGGTAATTCTATAAATGAAAAATTAATAAGTAGATTTTGCATAATTATGACTGCATACATATTATTTATATAAATAGTGACTATTGTTAAATAGTTGCATAATCTCTTTGGTCCAACATTTTTTTTCTGAAATTTTGAATTAGTTTTTTTCTAATTAATTTTTTCTTGCATTATTTGCTTTATTTCTCCCCAAATATTAACATTTAATTTTTGTATTTATTTTTATTCTCAGAGACTTTCCTCTTAGACCTTTTTACCTGCTTTTAAATGTCTGGTTGATTTTGAGGTCTGCTAGGAGATGTCTTCCTAGGGTTTCTTTCATTTTTCTCCATACTTAAGTCCTTTGTTTCTAGTATTTCATGTTTATCTCTTTGTGGATCTAATCTCCACTTCTGCTGTATCTCCCACACTGGTAACTTCATGGTAAAAAAATAATTCAAGGGGAGTAAATTTTATGAGTTTTTGCTTATTTAACAATGTTTTTATTCTGCTCCTAAGGTTGGTGAGTAGCTTGGCTGGGTATATAAAATAAAATTTATAGTAATCTGTCTTAATTCTCTGAAATAATTACTCTATTTTGTTCTAGAATCTATCTTGCTGATAAATATTTAATGGCAGAATTATTTTCACTCATTTAAATGTTGCTTAATTGTATACAATAAATGTTCCTTGTTATTCTGAATTTTATGATGACATACTTAATAGTTATTATTTTTCCATTTATTATACTGAGTTAATGTGAACTTATTCAAATTGAATATAAATATCCAGTTCTGGAAAATCACCTGCTGTTAGTTCCTTCAAACTTTGCTTCCAACATTATTACCATCTGTAATTCATATAGAATTTCATTAAGTGTCTTTGTGTCAACTTTTCAGTTGTATTTTACACTTCTACATCTTTTTTAACATTTGAAGCTATTTTCTCAACATTTTCTTAAGATTTTATCATACTTTGATTTAAAATTTGCATCATAAGCCGGGCGTGGTGGCTCACGCTTGTAATCCTAGTACTTGGGAGGCTGAGATCGGAGGATCCAGGTTCGCGGCCAGCCTCAGCTACTTAGTGAGGCCCTCCGCAACTTCGTGAGACCCGGTTTCAAAATAAAGTATAAAAAATAGGGACAGGGGTGTAGCTCGGAGTTAGACTGTCCCTGGGTTCCATCCCTGGTACCGCCAAAATAAATAAAGAAATAAATAAAATTTGCATCATAATTTTACTTGGGGATCTCTTTAATATTCTTTGATTTAATATTATCCTTTTTCCTTACATCCTGCCCTTATATTTATGGATGCCATATTCTGAAGTCTACCAGAGAATACTTAAAATATGTACCTTTTTCATTAATTTAAGTTCTACTTTTTTCATAGATTTACTTTTCATTCAGTGCTATTTTTATATGATTTTATTCTTTTTTTTTTTTTTTGCAGTACCGGGGATTGAACGCAGGGGCGTTCTACCTCTGCGCTACACCTCCGGCCCTATTTTTTTATACTTTATTTTGAAACCGGGTCTCATGAAGTTGCGGAGGGCCTCACTAAGTAGAGAGAGAGAAAGAGAGAGTTGAGGCTGGCCGCGAACCGGGATCCTCCTGTCTCTGCCTCCCAAAGTACTGGGATTACAAGCGTGCGCCACCACGCCCGGCTTATATGATTTTATTCATTCATTTTCTTTCAAATAACTTCTGAGTTTTGCATAACCATATTTAAGAATTAAAAAAGAACTGTAGATATGCTGTGATTTCTATGTACAGGTTTATTGACTTCTCAGCTTTGTTTTAGGATGAAAATTCCTAAAATTAGTATTTATCATCTGGGACACCTAACTGCTGGATTTTTCCTAATATTTTTGTTTCTGAATGCCAAATATCAGAGGAAATTTTATGGCTTAATATAGAAACTACAATTCTTGAATTAATAAAAGGAACATGCTGAGGTTTCTTATTTTGGTGGTGCTTAGTTATCTGATTGTTTCCTTTTATGTTTACTGAACAGTAACGCCTGATGAAATTTCTAATTACCTCAACTCATGATATTGTACTAATGTTATTCCAGAGTGCTGGTGCCACCAGATATCTAGAAGAAGAAAACAAATACTATGTTCAGAAGAAAATGGCATAACCTAGGATTTGAATTCTTTTCCTTCCTTCCTTCCTTCCTTCCTTCCTTCCTTTCTCTCTTTCTTTCTTTCTTTCTTTAGATTGAACCCAGGGGTTTCCTACCTCTGAGCTATACCCCCAGCCCTATTTTAGTTTTTATTTTAAAACACGGTCTTGAACCATGCTGTCCTTGAACCTGTGGTCCTCCTGTCTCCTAAATACTATGATTATAGAAATGCACCACCACGCCTGGATCAAATTGAAATAATTCTGTACATGGAATGCATAGCAAGCAATCAAGAATAATCAGACATGCTAAGAAAATATTAACACTTGAAATTTGCAGCAAATGGTATAGACTCAAAAATAGAGCAAAAATTATCAACCTAGAATTAAAATAACTTTGTCGTTAGAGTGACTAAAGAATGATTACTAAAAAGACAGAAACTTTGAGGAACTAATATATTTGAAATTTATAACATGACACTCAGAAAATGTAGAATAAACCCTACTTTCAGGGACATAAATTAAGTCTCAAAACTTTCAAGGAATTGGAATCTCAATCAAAATCACAACTGACTTTTTTCTGGGTGTGATTATGTGAAATTTATCTTGTTTGTATTTCTAAAATGTATAGGGAAATGCATAGGAGCAAGAAATATGGAGATACTGTTGAAGAACAACAAAATAATAAAAATTCTCTTAACAAATACCAATAATTATTATAAGGCTACATTAATTAAGTCTGTGGTTTTGGCAAAATAGCAGATGAACAGAACAGAAAGTTCACAAGTAAACTCATAGTTATCTGCTTCTTTTATTTTTGATACTGGGGATTGAACTCAGGGACATTCAACCTCTGAGCTACAACCACAGCCCTATTTTTCATTCTTTATTTTGAAACAAGGTCTCACTAAGTTGTGGAGGGCCTCACTAAGTAGCTGAGACTGGCTGCGAACCTGCAATCCTCCTGTCTCAGCCTCTCAAGTACTGGGATTACAAGTGTGCGCCACCATGCCCTGCTATAGACTCATAGTTATATAATGCTTACTTTAGGAAAAAAGATGGCACTTTAGAACAATAGGGTAATACAAGATTTTCATTAATTGATGTGGGAATATTTAGATATTCACACAAAAATCTGTCATGACATTTACTTTTCACCATTTTAAAATATCAATATAATTGCATTTTAGACTTAGATGTAAAATTTTAAAATTTCTTGGAAGATAATATTGGAGAAAATCTCCAAGGTTTTGGTGTAGAGAAATGCTTTTAAAATAGAAAACAAGAAATACTAACCACACACACACAGAAAAATGATTGATGTCTTGGATAAAATCTACATAGAAGTTGAATGTCAAAAGATACAATTAGGAAAACAAAAAGGCAGGCTACAAAATGAGAAAAGATTATTTGGACTATTATTTGGACTAACCACGAATGGTTCCTATCCAAACAAACAATATATTCCTAAATGTTAATATGGAAAAGCCAATCAGAAGAAAAATAGGCATGATAAACTTATATTTCACAAAAAGTATAACCAAATAGCCAAAGATGCTTTGTTACATTAGTAATGAGAGTTATTCAAATGACAACTACAATGAGGAAATTCATTGATGAATATTTCATTTAGTGCACTTGTCTATAAATTTGCTATTCCTAAATATGAAAACTTTTTACTTGAAAATGTGAGGGAGAAAATGCACGATATCCTATAATTGCCTACAGCTAGATTTCTTTCATAGTGATGGTGGAAATGATACAGAAAGTCAATATGAAATAGGAGGACACATAGTAGTAGGTGGTTAAAAAGAAATAGCTGTTTTGGAATTACAAGCCCTGAATTATTCTATGGCCGCAAGATCTTCCTATTGTACTTATCAGCTACATAGCAATGGGCACATCGTATGACTATTTCAAATTTGAGCTCAGCATAGACATCTCTGTGGTTGTTTTAAAGGTAAAACAAGACTATTTACTGTAAATATTAGATTAATGTGTGGATAGAAGCTTAGTAAAAGAGAACATTGCTTCAAATATTTATCTCTTTTCCACTTTTATTTTATGTTAGCTTTGGAAGTTGTGTGTGTGTGTGTGTGTGTGTGTGTGTGTGTGTAGTGCTGGGAATTGAAGTCAGGACATTCTACCTCCAAGCTACACCTCCAGTCCCATTTTATTTTATTTTTTACTTGAAAATATGGTCTTGTTAATTTGCCGAGGGCCTTGCTAAGTTGCTGAGGCTGGTCTCGAACCTGTGCTCCTCCTGTCTCAGCCTCCCAAGTACTGGGATTACTAGAGTGTACCACCATACCCAGCTAGCTTTGGACATTATATAGATTTTTTTCTTTTATAAGAGAAGAGGAAATTAAAACCAAGGATGTGACAAAAGAATAGATGCAATTCTTTCCTGGCTAAAAATACTACTAGTTCATGTATTTTGTTTTATATACAATTGTTTTCCCTCTAAATGCGTAGTAAAATATTTTTGCCAAACTTTCTCTCTAAAGACCTGGACAACAGTTGATGCTCATAGAGAGTGCATTAGTAGGAATTTACCAAATATTTAGCTTGTGTCTGTTCAAATTTGTTTTTAACTTTTATATGAATAGAAGTCAAACTTCCTTTGGAGTGAAAGTTATTTTGTTTAAGTGAACTGGACCCAAATCAGTTTTACAAATGTTCAAAGATAATATCAGTAAGATCTCTGAACTCTCTCCCACCTTCTTTCCCACATCTTTATCTCTCTCCTTAGATCTTTCTCATCATAAAACCTAATTCCTTGTCTGTTGAGATTCTTAGAAACTATAACATTGAGATTCTTAGAAACCGATGATAACAATAATTGCATATAATTGGTAATGATGTAAGCAAAGTACTAATAACAAGACAACATATATTAAAGGAGAGAATTTCAGATGAAGATGGCTGACTGGTTATTCTGGAATGCCCAGAACAAAATTATTTATAACCTCATTAGGTACAACTGGGCTGGAACAAAGCTACTAAGAAGAGTTTAAAGGGGTCTTTATTCGCATTCCTGAGTGTGGCCTCCCTGTGGCTCTATTCTCTGTGCCAGTTGACTCACTCACCCTCTGTGCACATTCTTTATGAGCACCTGATCCCCCAATTAAGGCCTACACCTGCGGTGGCCAGACTTCAGTCCTGCTCACTTTCTAACTTTAACCCTCTCTACAGCCCAGAGACATGTCTGTGACCAGAAGATCAACATGGCAGCTCCTCCTAGGAATCCAAATTACTAAGACAAAAGTAACATTTTGCAGATGTGCATTTACCTTCCTCTTTTTGTGGTTCCCAGGGCAAACTCATAGGCTTAAAGAGTTCACTAATGTGGCACTGGATAGCAGAGCTTTGTCCCCCTCCCCAATAATGATCAATGAAACAATGGCCTAGTAAGACTTGCAGGTTGTGAATTTTGGGGAAACAAAACTTGAATAATGGAGAGTAGAGGTGAGGGAAAGAAAACACATACTTTTTCTACATCCTGCAGGACCAGGACTGAGTGTTAGCTAGTTTCTGTTCAAAAATTGTGTTCAACCCACACTGTGCCTTTTTAATTTTTTCATTTTGTATCATGTATTATTACTGATACCTGTAGTAATTCTTTTTTAAAAAACTTTGGGCTTTAAAAAGTCTGGAACTGAAGGTCATTCCGGCCAGATCATCTTAACCATTTCAGACTTCAGCCTAACCAGTCCCTCTTGATACTCAGATAGCATAAGAGTTCCTTTATTCAAGAAGACTATAGGCTTTCCAGTGAAACCCCCCAATGACATGCACTCTCACATGAGAAGTGGGATCATGTTTTAATCTTTTAAAAGTCAACTGATAATAGTAGCTAGTTATGCTCCATGAGCCATGGATATTTGCTAAACTAATCACCTCTAATCAAGGCATACAGCCAGATAAATTATTTTTAAATTGTCAGAATTCCCCAAATTTGATCAGTCATACCAAATTTCCCCTGATATGCGTCAAGTTTATTACTTTATTATAATAACTAAGGTCCCTGGTAACTTTTTTATTTGTTATAAATTTCTTTCCTAGTTCTTTGTGATAAAAGAAATTGTGATAACCAGGAAAAATACTTGAATTGTGTTATGACAAGTAGGTCATTTTTTTCTAGAAGAAAATATTAGTACATATAGCTAGACTTCCTGAGTTTTCTTAATTACTAGCTGTGACATTGGCCAAATTTCCTTAAGACCCGAACTTTACATTTTTTTCATCTATAATATGGGGTTGTGAATAGTATAGAGGATTTGTGAAGATTGATGTATGTCACTCAGAGGAGGGCATGACACATATAGATAATATTGTTATTATATTTGCACAGTTCTTAATTCTGTGCTGGATGCTTTATTAACCAAGATCTCCATTCCCATGTGCGACTTTTCCCAATCCACTCACTTCCCTGATGTTCTCCAAGTAAATTCACATAATAGGATTATTGGAGCAGAATTATGTTGACTGTACTCAGTAGGGCCAAACATAGTTATAAATTAAATCACTAAAGTATCATGGATTTATGATGGTTAGTAAGCGAAATTATTTTAAGAAAAATAAACCCTTAGCTGGGTGTGGTGGCCCACACTTGTCATCCTAGTACTTGGGAAGATGAGACAGAAGGATTGCAGGTTCACAGCCTGCCTCAGCAACCTCATGAGGTCCTTCAAAAATCAGTGAGACCCTGTTTCCAAATAAAAAATATAATAGGGCTGGTGGTGTATCTCAGAGGTAGAATGCCTCTTAGTTCAATCCTCAGTACCACAAAAAATAAATAAACCCTTACTATGGACTATTGCACTACTATAAAATATTTGTTCATTATTTATTCATTTTTAAATTTTTTTGTACTGAGGATTGAACCCACGGGCATTCTACCTCTGAGCTACACCCCCAGTCCTTTTTATTTTTTATTATGTTTTGTTTGTTTTGAAATAGGGTCTTGCTAGGTTGCTGAGAGTCTGGCTAAGTTGATGAAGCAGTCCTCATACCTGTGATCCTCCTTTCTCTGCCTCCCAAGTGCTGGGATTATAAGAATATGCCACCACACCTGTCTTATAAAGAATATTTTAAAAATAGAGAAACGACTGGACATGTGGCAACATGGTAACAAATGATCTTGGTTAAGAGGATTTTCCTTTTAATTTATTCCATTGGATCTTCCTGTAATTAATATATATTTTTCTAATGGTTTTATTTTTTAGGACAAACAACATTTTTGTAGAAGGAAATAAATGTGATAAAAGGCATGACATTTGTATCAATATTCAATTTTTTTAAAGAATAATACATTTTCTAAGTAGACAAATTTCAGGAAGAAATTCAGAAATGTTTCTTAAATGTTATACATTCATATGAACATACTTCTTCTATTTGTAGAAGGAAGTCAATTCAAATGTTCCTTTTATTCAGAGAGAGAGAATATTTATTAAGCCAAAATTTGAGAGAGAAACAAAAAGGAAGTTTTCATACTTTAAGTCATTGAATGTAAGGTCACTATGTTCCACAGGTTTTCTCTGGAAAATGTATAAAAATTTGTATTCAATTGACATTCAAATTTGTGATAATTATAGGTTATAAAGTTTTCTTTCCTTATAAATAATTCTATATAATACCTACTACTATTAGTTGTTCCTATCTCCATACCCTATTTTATTTTACATTATTTTCTCATTTTTATTTTATATATTTTAGGTTACTCTATCAGTACCCTTCCTATACCAAGAAGATTTAAGAAGCAATAGTAACTTATTGAACCATTTATGTATTGATCACCAAAATACGAATTAAGTTCTCATATTCCAACTACCACACTCAGATGTTGAAATGCATAGTGATGCACAAAATACATCTGCTTCATTCAAAAGTTTAATAGCAAAGAGTGATAAATACAAGTATAGGTAATTGTAATACAAAATAAAGCATTACCATGGAATAAAACCTAGTGGTCTCCAGAATTCCATTCACAATACTGTTCATGATATTTAGAGGAAAGTAAAAGACATTTGAGATTTAAACTTACTCCAGACAAATTCTTTTGATTTAGATTCATTTAACTTCATTTTGTACTTTAGACAATTTGCCCAAAGGGCTTAGAGACATAATTTATGAGTCATTCAATAATTCCTCAAATAATTTGTTTTGTATGAAATATTTAGTTGGAGCAATTTTTCTGAAAGGAAATAGAATGAGAACATATTTGCACAAGGTATTTGAATGATTTACAAGTATATTTTGATTTCCACAAGATAATTCAATTCTTCATCTTAGTTTAAATATCTCAATATATCTCCTACCACATGCATGCCCAACCTCTCTGCTCAGTGCTGAAAGGAAAAAATAGTAGAAAAGTATTTAAAATTGAAATGGGTTCAAAACTGTATACAGGGAAGTTCTGAGAAGTATTATACAATGCTACTTGATATAACATCTTTGAGTTTCCTACAGTATTAGAGAAATTAGTTACTGGGGTTAAGTAGAGTCAGTGGGGAAAATTGAAATAAGCTTTGGTAAATTAACAATATTTCTCTATGTGGAAAAAGGAAGTACTTCATGTTTTTATTTCTATGTGCCTTCCTTTACCCAAATGTCATTTTGCTGTCTTATATATTTTGATTTCTAAAACATTTTGCTAGTACCCAGGAAAGGTTTGCCATCTGCTCTATAATTACACACCATCATCATTCTTTCAACATTTCACAGAACTCTGTGTATAGCAGGGACAAAATAGGATGGAAGCCAGACTCAAAGGAGGGTCTTGATTTCCATTTTTATGTCTCTCTTTATATGAACTTATAGGCAAACTCTCATTACCAGGAGGGAGAGATGTATATTGCTATAGTCTGACATGTCTTGATAAAATTTTGTAACCTGCAGTCTTCATATTTTGCTTCTCCCTTTCCTCTCTCTTTACTTATTTGGGAGCATTTCATCTAAATCATTTCTTGTTGGACAGTCCTTTGTGAATCATAATCTGCTATGATACCACTATCAGTGAAAATGGTGCTGTCAACATTTATGTCAACGCTGAGGTTGTAATTTTTGACAGTAATGTTCTTGGGCTTGATCTAAAACTCTCTGTTCACATTGACAGAGCTGCCTGTCAGAGTCCCTTCTCTCTGACACTTCTAAGTGACTAAGGACTTGGTGGGACTCACTCTAGGAAAAATCCCATTCCAAGTTCTCCCATTAGGTCCATGGCTCATCTGAAAGAACTGCCCACGTTGCCAAGAGATAAATGAACACAGAAGTGCAGGGACGTGGGTCAGCTGTGGGTTGCTGGATAATGTTCATAAATATCTACGGAAATAAAATATACCAGTGGCGAATTTCTCCTGAAGGCTGGATCTTGTCAAGATCCGATGTATAAATCTTAAACCCCATTAAAGAACATTGGTCTATCATAGCTTACTTCTTGCTTTGAATCACAAAATTATCCTCTAAAATTTTATGATTTGTAAGATTAAAGTGCTTCATTCTGAACATTTCTGCTACATCATACTCATCACTGTGCCCCAAATGTGTTGTGTTCCTTCCCTCATCCCGTTTTTTGGTCAAATATTTCTTCTTTCAGAAATGACTTGCATTTTTCTTTTTTTTTTTGACTTGCATTTTTCTAGAACTGTTAGATTAGCAAAATGTAAAGAAGTTAAAGATTACACAAAACTAGAGAATGTTGGTAAAACTGGCACATTTATATATTGCTTATGGTGCTATAAATAGGCATAAGTTTTTTAAAAGCAATTTGGGATTATATAACAAAAGCAGAAATGTGTGTGTGTGTGTGTCACACACACACACACACACACACACATGCTTCCCAGTAATTTCACACTTGGGAATGCATTCTAAGGAGATAATTCAAAATAAGATAAAAGCTATATGCATAAAGGCATTCATTACAACATTATTTACAGCAGTTAAAACTGGTTATAAGTAATATCTACTATGAAGTGCAAACACATTTTATTACTTCAAATTGATTAAATTGTATGAAACATTAAAGGACGTACAATTCTCTGTATTTTCTATGTCCATGACCACACCTTTTTAATCTCTCGTTTGAACTGTTTCTTTCTGTGCATCCCAAATATATATACATATATACATATATACATATATATCGATATATACATACATTTATGTATATATCCATAAATGCATTTGTATACTACCCTGAGCTTTGCAGTACCACTGAGAAATTGCCCATGATAGCAAATCTCCCAGGAGTTACTGGGATTGAATCCAGGGGTGTTCTACATCTAAGTTACACCCTCAGTCCTTTTTTCTTTTCTATTTTTTTTATTTTTGAAATAGGGTCTAGGTAGGTTGCTGAGAGTCTCACTATGTTTCTGAGGCTGTTCTCACTTGTGATCCTCCTGTCTCAGCTACTCAAGTACTTGGATTAGAGGTGTGTGCCACCACGCTCGGCTATAAATCAGATTCTGTAAAATGAGAAAATTAGCCAAGTGTGATGGCACACAACTGTAATCCCAGTATTTGGGAGGCGAGGCAGGTGGATCACAGGTTCAAGGCCAGCCTCAGAAACTTAGCGAGGTTTCTCAGCAACTTAGCAGGGCCTTGTTTCAAACAAAAAATAAAATAGAGTTGGCGGTGTAGTTCAGCAGTAGAATACCTCTGAGTTCAACCTCAGTACCCCCCCAAAATAAAACTAAACTAAGAAAATTATTTCTCTTTTTAAACTTCCATTTTCTGTAGATCTCTCATCTCCAAGCTCGGATCTTTTAGAAATGTGAATAAATTCATCTGAGACCCAGTTTCCTCATCTGAAAAATGGAGATAAGACCAACCCAAAATATTACTATTGTCACAAACCAAACCATCTAGTGAATATACATCCCAATAGAAGGTGGGACAGTTCTGTGTCCGGAGTTTAGAAATGCTCTGCAGGAAGAAACACTAAAGAAAAATTCAGTTCAAAGATCCTAAGAGGATACTTAAAGGGAGAAATATTAAATATCCCATGTCTGACATAAGGAAAACATAGTATCTGGCTTGCTTCTGATTCCCAAATAGTTACAATTCTGACAATACACAGAGAATTCTGCTGCATTGCAGTGCTTCCTCCATGAAGTTTGAGATAACCACACACACACACACACACACACACTGACATATATATATATATATATATATATACATACACAAACGATGACATATATATAAACATATATACTGACATATATATACACAAAAACACATACTGACACATATATACACACACTGACATATATAT
>PVJS01057217.1:0-12118 GCA_004027185.1 Glis glis | reverse complement strand
GTGTACCACCACGCCCAGCTAGGAGCATATTTTTAAAGAGAACCTGGGAGGAGAGAAGCAATGAATCCAACCAGACTCAAAGAAAGTTGGAAGAAAGAAGTGACAGTGAATTTCTTGGTTCCTGTACACCAGGTTGGGGATTTGCAGTTTACGGTGAGAATAGAAGATTGAAATGGTTTAGGTGAAGCAGAAAAAAGAAAAGATTCATGTTTTTGCTGGAGTTAATTCATACAACTTCTTAAAATATCAAATCTCCTTTAGCTTGTGAACATACTAGTATGTTTTCAGTAACACAGAAAGTAAACAATGAATTTTTCACTTTTTTTCTCTGTGTGTTGTACTGGGGATTGAACCCAGGGGCATTCTACCTCTGAGCTACACCCCCAGCCATTTTTATTTTATTTTGAAACATGGCCTAGCTAAGTTGCTGAGGCTGGCTGTGAATCTGCGATCCTCCTATCTCAGCCTCCCAAGTACTGGCATTACAGATGTGCGCCACCACGCCTGACTACAATTTCCCCTTTCTAAAAGTGTAAGGACTAAGAGTTACATCAGAAAATAAAATCTCCTTGTCTGTCTTCATGAGAATTTGCTCCAAATGCCTA
The DNA here is from genome assembly GCA_004027185.1 of Glis glis. Lineage (NCBI taxonomy): Eukaryota > Metazoa > Chordata > Mammalia > Rodentia > Gliridae > Glis > Glis glis. Next base: position 11,513 of record PVJS01057217.1, on the reverse strand, counting down.
GGGACATGATATCCCTAGTGAATACCCTTGAAAGTAATACTCTCACAATGGCTGCCTAAAAGAAGAAAGGCTCCCATTCTTGTTTGTAGGTTTAAATCTGACAGATATGTTATGAATATCAAAAAAGAAAGAACACCATCAAATCCCTTTTATCCAAGAGCCTTTCTAGTGCAACAAATTTGTTGTTGCTAAAGTTCCTCAATATTCCATAGCTCTTGCCAAATGCAATAGTAATTTCACCAATTGCTTTTGTAGATTTAAAATAGTAGCCATCTAATGATTTCCATTACTAAGACTCCATATGTAAATAAAGGATATTTAGAATAATATTTGGGGTATTGGTAATACCCTCCAATAAGCTTGATCTGTTATAGATTGTTCCTAAAGATGTGATTTTGTATATATAAAACAATACACAGGCCCGTAATCCCAGTATTTACATGGCCGAGACAGGAGAATCACAGGTAATTTAGTGAGACTTGGCAATTTAGTGAGACCTTCTTTCAAAATAAAAAATAAAATAGGTCTGGGGAGTGTAGCTCAGAAGTAGAATGCCCCTGGGTTCAATCCCCAGCACCAAATAAATAAATAAACAAACAAATTATATTAGCCATTCTTCTCAATAATATGAATATATTGTCAGGCATGGTGGCACATATCTGTAATCCAGTACTTGGGAGGCTGAGACAGGAAGATTTCAGGTTACAGGCCAGCCTCAGCAACTTAGCCAGACCCTCAGTAACCTAGTGGGACCCTGTTTCAAAAAATGTGATATATATATATATATATATCAATAACACACAGGCCCTTAATCCCAGTATGTAGGCGGCCAAGACAGGAGGATCACAGATTTGAGCCAGCCTGGCAACTTAGTGAGGCCCTGTTTCCAAATAAAAAATAAAATAGAGCTGGGGGTATAGCTCAGAGGTAGGATGCCCCTGAGTTCAATTCCTAGCACCACACACATACACACAAAAGTCTGGACTGCTCCTAAATCTGCAAGTGGTACAATGCTTTTCCTAACCCTTTGGGTGGCTAGAACATCATTTATCTGTGCCATTTGAAATGTCCCTCCCACAGGCAAAGAGCCTGCCCATGAGTCCCTCACCCAACACCACGCTGTTCTGATGTGTGTATCAATGACTTATAAAGTATACCTGTGAAACAGGAGTCCACTGGGATCCTAGGGAAAAACTGCACCGATGGATAAAGCCTAGGGATCGCCAAGGGCTGGCACCTGCACTCAGCACTAAGTGAGTCAGGTGCTTCTCGGGTTTCTTATTTTGGTTATGTCGTTGCCGCCCTTCCAGTTGCCCAGGACTGAAACCTCCACGTCTTCATTAAATCTCCTCTTCCTCACACCCCACGTCCAATTAGCTACCCAATGCTGTTTGTTCTATGACCTCAATGTGCCGGGCATCTGACATCGCCTGTCTGCCACCCTGAGTTCCTTCTGCCTGCATTTAGTCATCGCCTTGGAATTGATCTCCCCAGCTTGGGTGGCATCCTTTCTCCATTACTTCTCTTCACCGCCACCACATTTCTCTATTTCCTTGCTCAAAAGCACTGAGGAATTGCAAGTATAAACAGCATGAAATGGAGGACCCGCCAGCTGATATTCAAACTACAACAGTGTGGTCCATGGACTAGTGTGGTCCGTGAACCTTTTGACATGATTCATGATGGAGGTACATAGAGAAACAGGGAGCAAACATTTAGAATTGTCCCTAGGCATTCTCTTCTCCCATCCCCTCCCCTCTCCCTCTCCTACCCTTCCCTTCCCTTCCCTTCCCTTCCCTTCCCTCCCCTCCCCTCCCCTCCCTCCCTCCCTCCCTCCTTCCCTTCCTTCCTTCCTTCCTTCCTTCCTTCCTTCCTTCCTTCCTTCCTTGTACAGGGAATAGCACTCAGGCACATTCTACCTCCAAGCTACACTCCCAGTTCTTTTTTATTTTTTTGTTTTGAAACAGGGTCTCTCTAGGTTGCTGAGGATCTTGCTAAGTTGCTGAAGTTGGTCTCAAACCTACAATTCTCCGGCCTCAGTCTTCTAAGTACTGGGATGACAAGCATGCATCACCACACCTGACTTAGGCATTCTTTTCTTTTCCCCTACATTTGTTCTGATTATATTTATTGAAATGTAATTATACATCTATTGAATCTACTAATGAACATAACCTTTAATTTTAGACCTTTTAAATAATTTTAATGCCTTTTTAGTAATTCATTTTTACTGCTGAAAAAATATATGTACCAGTATAAAATAAATTGGAAAATTAAAGCAGCTATTACTTGTGAAGCACTGTTCTACAATAGTGCTACTCAATGTGTGGTCCCTGACCCGGCAGCACCAGCATCACTTGGGAACTTGTTTAAAAAGCAGAATTTCAAGCTGGGCATGGTGGTGCAAGCCTGTCATCCCAGTACTTGGGAGGTTGAGACAGGAGGATCGCAGGTTTCAGGCCAGACTCCACAATTTAGCAAGACCTTGTTTCAAAATAAAAGTAAAAATAAAAAGGGCCAGGGGTGGAGCTCAGTGGTAGAGCACTGCTGGGTTCAATCTCTAATACCACACACACACACGCACACACACACACACACACACACACACACACACAGTAAGCAGAATTTCCGGCCCCAGCTCAGACCTACTAATGCAGAACCTCTGGGGGTGAGTCCCAGCAATCTGTGTTTTATCAATGCTCCAAGTGTATGCTTAAGTTTCAGATACACTGATTAACAATCTTTCCACCACTCTTTCAAATCCCTGTAGTGGCTATTAAGCACTTGAAATGTGGTGAGTGTGACTGGGGAACTCAAACATTTAGCTTTAGATTATTTAATACAAATCTAACTAGCCACATGTGGCTGGTGGCTGCCATGTTGCCAGCACAGATGTGATCACCATTCTCTATGTGTAAACGGACAGCCACAGTGGCATCTTTGTGCTACATCTCAAGTGTTTTAGTTGACCTAAGAATATTTGCTCTCGGACTCCGGTACTTTCATAGCAATCTATTACATGTCACCCCTCTCTCAATATAAATCGCTATTTTCATCTCTTCCAAGGGAACTTCCAGGATCTTCCTTATTTGAATTAACTTCTTGCACATGTCTGTAATCCCAGTACTTGGGAGACTGAGACAAGAGGATCATAGGGTTGAGGCCAGCCTCAGCAACTTAGTGAGGCCCTCAGCAACTTAGTGAGACCCTGTTTCAAAACCAAAAATAAAATAGGGCTGGGGGTGTAGCAAAGAAGTACAATGCCCCTGGCTTCAATCCCCAGTACCAGAAAATTAATTAATTGATTAGTTCATTAACCTCTCTCGTTTTTCTTTTTAGCATTTTTCTAGTTCTTTTATCGAACTTATTACCCTCTTCTCTTACCCAAATTACTTAGGAATAGGTTTGCCTTCTTCCAGATAAAGACCTGCTGGTTTTAATAATCTATCACAAGATAGCACCTAGCTGGTACTTTGCAAATGAGAGACAGTCAACAACCATGGAAACCAGGCATGGTGGTGTACACGTGTAATTCCAGTACTTTGGAGGCTGATATAGGAGGATTACAGGTTCGAGGCCAGCCTCAGCAACTTAGGGAGACTCCGTTTCAAAATAAAAACAAAATAGGGCTGGGGGCATATCTCAGAGGTAGAATTCCCCAGGTTTCAACCCCCAGAACCAAAACAAACAAATAAAATCCTCCAAAATATCAACAAAAAACCCCAACCATGTAATTGAATTCAACTTACAGGAAACCCGAAAGAAAAGTCCTCAATACCAACAACACATCTTGGTGTTCTTAGAAGTTGAGACAGATCAGAACGTTAACATACACAATTTCGTTTAGAACAGGAAAAATGTTAAAGCTATGGTGAAACATTTGTCATGAGATCAAAATCCATTGTTATAAAAATAAACCCAGCGCCTGCCTCATCATTTCTGTAGCGGCAGGAAGGCATTTTCCTTTGGCAATCCTCTACCTCCATCAGAATCATTCCTCAACTAAATGTGAGATTAAAAACAGACTCGCAGCCTTTGTGTGTGTGAGTGTGTGTGTGTGTGTGTGTGTGTGTGTGTGTGTGTGTGATGGCACTACTATTGGCAGAAACAGATTCTTGCTTCTTTATAAAAGCATTTTCTCCATAATTTCATGAAAGATCTATGACTTCTGAGTAGATCAATATTTTGCTAACAAATAAGGAAAATCATGCGTATTTTGATAGCCAAGGTGAGAAGAAAGTGCCATTCCTCCTGTTTTATTTCAGAGATCTAGACTTGATCCTGTTTCTTACATAGCTGTAAAATTCAAATACATGAAATTAACCACACCAAACCAAACATTAAGGTGCTTAATAATTAAGTATATTCTGCCATCAATGTAGCAAACCTCATTAGACTTTTATAGGGATTACATACCCACACTGACTCACAAATACAGCACTCCGCAGAACGTATGCTTCACAATGCCTCCACACAAAAGGGAATGGGAAATGTCTGTTCCATCCCCACAATGAGCAACGGCAGCATTCACATTGGATTTGAAAAACTGAATGTCAAGTACAATTGACAGTTTTCGGTGTGCCTTTTATTATGGGAACTCATAAGCTAGCATCGATGCCAACTCTTCTTATGCATTATATTTTCAAACTTTTTAGGTTGTCATATTGTACCATGTGGAAGAGTGCATGATTTAACAAGCTCCAAAAGTCCACACATGACACATTCGATGTTTGTCTTCATCCGTTTTGAGAAGGTTGGAAGATTGTGGGCACTTAACTTAGACAAGGAATAGAGGAGTACATCTAAGAAAAGACACTATATCTCAACAATCTACCATTTATTAGGACATAATGGCAAAAAATTATGAGATGGAAAAAGATGTCATAGTATAAAATATATAATCTTGGTTATGCACAATTAAAAGTAAATATATGTCAAAGCATAGAAAGAAAGCCGGGCGTGGTGGTCCACACCTGTTATTCCAGTACTTGGGAAAGTAAGAAAGGAGGATTGCAGGTTCAAGGCCAGCCTCACCAACTTAGCATGACTGTTTAAAAATGAAAAATATAAAGGGCTGGGGTATAGCTCCAGGGTAGAATGCCTCTGGATTCAATCCCTAGTACAAAAAAGAAGCGTAGAAAAAAATGTGATCATAAACTGTTTGTTAAAACTGGTTTTCCTTGAATGATTAAAAATGGTAGGAGGGGTAATGAGGGATATCTATTTTATAATCTACCTTATATATTTTTGTTGGTTTGAATATTAAAATTTTGTGGTACTGGTGATTGAACCCAAGTACATTCTACCTCCAAACTATACCCTCAGCCCTTTTTGAAATTTTTTGTTTTGAAACAGGGTCTTGCTAGGTTGATGAGGGCCTCGTTAAGTTGCTGAGGCTGGCCTTGAATCTGAAATCCTCCTGTCTTAGCCTCCCAAATACTGGGATTACAGGTGAGCTCCACCACACCTGTCTGATTTGAATATTTCATAACAAGAATGTTTCCATGTACAATTTATAACCAAAAGTAAGACTTATCTTTTTTTTTTTGCGGTACTGGGGATTGAATCCAGGGGCATTCTACCTCCGAGCTGCACCCCCAGCCCTATTTTTTATTCTTTATTTTTGAAACAGGGTCTCACTAAGTTGCAGAGGGCCTCACTAAGTAGCTGAGGCTGGCCGCAAACCTGCGATCCTCTGGTCTCAGCCTCCCAAGTACTGGGATTACAAGTGTGTGCCACCACGCCCGGCTAGTAAGACTTATCTTAACAAAATAAAAAGTATTCTAAGGAAAGGCAATTTTTTTTCCAACAGGATTTTTCCTGAAAATATATATAGAAAGGCAAGTTTTGTAAACAATTTCTTTTTTGGTACTGGGAATTGAACCAAAGGGCATTCTACCTCTGAGCTATACCCTAAACCCTTTTTTAATTTTTATTTTGAAACAAGGTCTTGCTAATTTGTTGAGGGTTTAAGTAAATTGCTGAGGCTGGTCTCAAATCTGCATCCTCCTGTCTCAGCCTCCCAAGTACTGGTATTACAGTTGTGCGTCACCATGCCCAGCTTGTAAATAATTTAAAAGAAAAACAGTACAAATCAAATAGGGTTCCCTACTGACTTTTGAATGACTCTCATAAATGATAATAAGTATTTATTTAATAGTTTATACTTTAGAAATTGCACTTTGCATTCATCATCATATTGATTAATGTAATGGTAAAATAGGTATCACCATAATCATTTTACAGATGAAGAAATCAGAACTCAGGCATGTTAAACCACTTGGTTGAGATCAGCCAGGGGTAAGTGGCAGGGCCAGAATTTGACCCAAATTTGGATTCCTAAGCTCAAGTATTAGCCACCATATTTCCTCAACTCAAGGAGACACAGAGCCGAGCGTGGTGGTGCAAACCTGTAATCCTAGTATTTGGGAAATTGAGACAGGAAGATCGCAGGTTGGAGGACAGCGAGACAATCAGCAACTTAGTGAGATCTTGTATCAAAATAAAAAATAAAAGCTGGGCGTGGTGGCGCACGCTTGTAATCCCAGTACTTTGGGAGGCGGAGACCGGAGGATCCGGGTTTGCGGCCAGCCTCAGCTCTCTCTCTCTCTCTCTCTCTCTCTCTCTCTCTTTCTCTCTCTCTCCCTGTTTCTCTCTCTCTCTCTTTCTCTCTTTCTCTCTCTCTCTCTCTCTTTCCCTAGTAAGGCCCTCTGCAACTTCGTGAGACCCGGTTTCAAAATAAAGTATAAAAAAATAGGGCCGGGGTGTAGCATGGAGGTAGAACACCCCTGGGTTCAATCCCTGGTACCGCAAAAAAAAATAAATAAATAAAAAATAAAAAAATAAAAAATAAAAAGGGCTGGGGGTATAGCTCAGAGGTAGAAAACCCCTCAGTTCAAACCCCAGTACCAAACCAAACCAAACCAAACCAAACCAAACCAACCAAAGAAACAAAAGCACATACACACACATAAAAAAAGAGTTTTGGTTCCTGTGCCAGGAAGTCTTAGGTTATGAGGTAAGAAGAGGAATATTAAAATCACATAGTGAACAAACTCTAGCTCAGGAGCCAGGCCTGGTGACACATACCTATAATCCCAACAGTACTTGGAAGTCTGAGACAGGAGGATCGCAGGTTCAAGGACAGCCTCTGCAACTTCCTGAGGCCCTCTGCAACTTAGTAAGACCTTGTTTGAAAGTAATAAAATAATAATAATAATAATAATAATAATAATAAAGAGCTGGGGAGGTAGCTCAGAGGTAGAGTGCCCGGGGGTTCAATCCCTAATACTACAAAAAATAAAAAAGAGACATAGATCAGATAAACTGGTTAGCTGAATCTGAACAGAGAAGTTAAACAACCTGATCTACACAACTAATGGCTTTGTGAAGTTTAATGGGTTTGAATTATGTATGAAATAGTAATATTTATACAGCCTGCAACATCTCCACACTCTTGCTAGTGATCCTTTCTGATCTTCTATTATCTTTATTTGCATACTTTTATTGGTACACTGTAATTATACATCATAGTGATATTCAAAGGGATACATTCATTCATGCATGCACACAGCACTTGATGTATTTCTTAATTAGAGGAAGCATTGGTGGGAGAGAAAGACTTCAATTTCCCTGAATCCCAATCCCATCCTCATCGTGGCACTACGAGGCCTATTCACTCATTCCACAAGCATATATCAATCCCTTAATATGTTGCTCACTGTGTGTGTAGGAAATGGGGTCAAAGAATGAAGCAAGATCCCTGCATTTAGGGAACCCCAAACTCCTGGAGAAATAGGTGTAAAATAATAATCCCACCTTGGTATTGGCAGGTGAAGACACAATGATATGAAAACTGCCTGGTTTAACTACAAGACTCCAGACATGTGGGTACTGGTCAAAACGGGAGGTCAGAAGCCAGGCGTGGTGGCGCACACTTGTAATCCCAGTACTTTGGGAAGCGGAGACCGGAGGATCCGGGTCCGGGTTCACGGCCAGCCTCAGCTCTCTCTCTCTCTCTCTCTTCTCTCTCTCTCTCTCTCTCTCTCTCTCTCTCTGTCTCTCTCTCCCTCTCTACTCAGTGAGGCCCTCCGCAACTTCGTGAGACCAGGTTTCAAAATAAAGTATAAAAAATAGGGCCGGGGGTGTAGTGTGGAGGTAGAACGCCCCCACGTTCAATCCCCGGTACTGCAAAAAAAAAAATGGGAGGTCAGAAGGAAGAGCAATGCCAACATACATGCTACACTGCACTGGTGCTCCATGGAGATGTTTGTGCTGCCCTGGGATGCTCCACAATGCTACATGTGGAGACTTGGTTGTCACAATTTGAGGAGGGGGGATGGGTGCTACTGGCATCTAGTGGTAGAGGCCTGGGATGCAGCTGAACTTCCTATAATGCACAGGGCAGTTCCCCAGAGCAAAGAAGTACAAGGACCAAGATGCCAATAGTGCCGTGGGTTAGAAATCTTATACTAAGGCATAGCATCCTTTCCAGATTTTGAACAAAGAAGTTTATGCCATATAAACTAGAGGAATTTATAATTCCAGGACACTGAGGAGATTAAAAGTGTTAAGCAACCTACTCTTGAATAAGTACTCTAATCCTATTTTATTTTATTTATATTTTGGTACTGGAGATTGAACCCAGGGGCATTCTACCTCCAAGCTATGCCCCCAGCCCTATTTATTTTTTTTATTTTGAAACAGGGTCTTTCTAAGTTGCTGAGGGCCTCACTAAATATCTGAGGCTGGCCTCAAACCTGCGATCCTTCGATCTCAGCCACTCAAGTACTGGGATTACAGGAGTGTGCTATTGTGATCAGCTTGTACATTTTGATTCTTTACGTATTACCTGTCATCTGACCTGACACAATTGTGTGTGTTCTATGGGGACCATGGCCATTTTGCTAATGACAGTTAAGTTGAAGGGTTAAAGGGTAGGCAATGTCCTTATTGAAGACAGACATCTGAATTTTCCATGAAATCAATCATTATTTAAAAGTGATGTTAACACGAGGAGTTGACATATGAGAAAACAACATATGTGCAGGAAAGCGCGCATGATTCAGCTGACATTTGTTTGGGACTACACATTGAGAGTACAGGCATGAGAAGAAAACAATCTCTTTCATCAAAGGCTCGCACACTGTGGGGAAAGATAGAAACGTAAAGAGAAGGAGGCACGTGAGAAACACAAGCATCCAGCAATAGGAAAATTAAACAAGATCATATTGCAATTTTGTTCGGAAAACATGACAGTTAATATGGCTGTAACGTCTGCATTGATCCTCGCATTCAAAGGGGAAAAGAAGGAAGCAACGTGCAAGTAAATAGGTTGCTCTGGGGTGATGTCTCAGCCTAGAAAAAAGGGTCTAGTTGGTATTGGCAGGAGAAGACGCAAAAATGTGAAAGCTGCCTGGTTTAACTCCAAGACTCCAGACATGTGGGTCCTGGTCAGAATGGGAGCTCAAGGGGGGTGATCTGCAAAGCTTCTCGCTTGAGCTCCTGGGACCCCAGCGATTTCTGAGTTCAGGAAGATATAAGTAATTTACCCGCTGTCAAGTTTGATATTCATGTGCACACCACTGGGTGGCATGTAGGAGTGTGTGTGGTTGCAATATGACATTTATAATCCTCAGGGTAACAGTTATATTCACCAACAGTCTTGGAATATTAAGAAATATCCTATCATCTTTTTTCTCCTCCTGTATAGAGGAAAAGTTATTTTCACAAGTACTTTTATTATCTTTCTGGTTTTGTCAATGAATTGCCCCAGCCCCAGCCCGGAGGAGTCACAAATGATTGTGATAAGAACCAAATACACAATGAAGTCTTGTCCTCATTCAGATGTTAGATCAGTGACCAGAAAACTTTTGATATCTAAAGAGCCACATAGCTGGGCATGGTGGTGGTGCGCTCTTGTAATCTCAGTTCTTGGGAGTCTGAGACAGGAGGATTGAAAGTTCTAGGCCAGCCTCAGCAACTTAGCGAGGCCCTCAGCAACTTAGGGAGAACCTATTTGAAAATAAAAAATGAAGCCTGGCGTGGTGGCACACGCTTGTAATCTCAGTACTTTGGGAGGCGGAGACCAGAGGATCCGGGTTCGCAGCCAGCCTCAGCTCTCTCTCTCTCTCTCTCTCTCTCTCTACTTAGTGAGGCCCTCTGCAACTTTGTGAGACCCGGTTTCAAAATAAAGTATAAAAAATAGGGCCGGGGGTGTAGTGCGGAGGTAGAACGCCCCTGGGTTCAATCCCCGGTACCGCAAAAAATTAAATAAATAAAAAATAAAAAATAAAAAATGAACAAGGAATGGGGGTATAGGTTGGAGGCAGAATGCCCCTGGGTTCAATCCCCAGTACCACAAAAAGGAAAAAAAAAAGACACATAGTAAATAATTTAGGCTTTGTGAGCCTAATATTCTTTGTTGCCACACCTCAACATTGTTATTGTAATGTGTAAACAGCCATGATAACATGTAAATGAGTGGGTGTGGCCATGATCCAATAAAACTTTGGTTACAAAAATTGGTGGCAAGCCAGATTTGGCCTGTGAGCTGTAGTTTGCCAGCCCTGCACCAGACTATAGAGGAGGGACATAGCACATAAACTAAGAACAAAGGAGAGAACTCCACAACAAGTAGGAAAAAGTAAACCATTGATTCTAACCTGTGGTGCTCCCAAGAGGAGAATCTTGATAAGATACATTAAGGTAATGACATATTAATGCACCAACACACTGTCTCCAGCAGAAATCATATTCTCCTTTTTTTTCTTTCATGGTACTGGGGATTGAACCTGGGGACATGCTACCTCCGAGCTACACCTCCAGCTCAATTTTTTATTTTTTGTTTGGAAACAGGGTTTTGGTAGGTTGTCGAGAGTCTCACTATGTTGCTATGTTTCTGAGGCTGTCCTTGAACCTATGATCCTCTTGTTTTAGCCCCTCAAGTACTGGGATTACAGGCACGTGCCACCATGCCCGGCCATGTTCTCCATTTTGATAAAGTAAAATGTATTGGTATAATTTCCTACCTGCTATAACTACTATGCAAAAATCCCATTATGAGAAATACAAAGATATAGCTCTGAAATAGAAGCTAATTATAACATGGATGGACCTTGAAAATATTATGCTAAATGAAAGAAGCCAGGCAGAAAGGCCCATATATTATATGATTCCATTTATATGAAATGTCCTAGATGTCCATCAACAGATGAATGGATTACAAAATTATGGGAAATACACACAATGGAATTCTACTCAGCAATAAAGAAGAACAAAATAACAGCATTTGCAAGAAAATGGAAAGATCTGGAGAACATTATGTTAAGTAAGATTAGCCAATCACAAAAAAAGAAGGGACATATGTTTTCATTAATATGCACAACCTAGGGAGTAGTGGGGACACAAAACGGACTCCATTGACAATGGAGAAACCTCAGTGGTGCAAGGGAAGGGGTACAAGGGAAGGGGAAGGGTAAGAAAGTAGTAAATCCATGGAATTACTGTCATAA
>PVJS01057216.1:0-12114 GCA_004027185.1 Glis glis | reverse complement strand
GCTGAGGCTGGCCGCGAACCCGGATCCTCTGGTCTCTGCCTCCCAAAGTACTGGGATTACAAGCGTGCGCCACCATGCCCAGCCTATTTTTTATTCTTTATTTTGAAACAGTCTCACTAAGTTGTGGAGGGCCTCACTAAGTAGCTGAGGCTGGCCTCGAACCTGCAATCCTCCTATCTCAGCCTCCCAAGTACTGGGATTACAAGCGTGCGCCACCACCCCCGGCTGTAATAATCCACTTTTAAGGAACTTATTCAATGTATAAAAAAGGATCCATGTGTTAAACTTAACAATCTTATACTGAATATATCACTTGTCTCTTCCCTACACTGACTGAAACCTGCTCCTTTTCCTATATTCTGTATTTCAGTGAACAAGATTCCTGTTCAGTTTTTTTTTTAAGACAGAAACCTGAGGAACACTTTTTACTTCCCCTTTCATTTACTCCTTACCTAAGACAAATTATTATTTTCTAACAATGTCTTAAGTCCATCCATTTTTGTTTGCAAGCCAAAACCTTGGCTTAGGGCACCATTAATTTGTTTATACTTCTGTAATAACTTCCCAACCAGTCTGGTAAGATTACTGTGCTTCTTTCGAATTTATGTTTGCTTAAAATGTCTACTAACTCCCTAATGCTTTTGAATTAAATGTCTAAATTAGGTGTGGTGGCACATGTCTATAATCCCAGTATTTAGGAGGATTGCAGGTTCAAGGCCAGCCTCAGCAATTTAGCAAGACCCTCTTTCAAAATAAAAAGTAAAAATAAACAAAAAAGGCTGGGGGTATAGCTTGGAGGTAGAATGCCCCTGGGTTCAGTCACAGTACCTCCAACCCCCGGATACACACACATACACAGAGTGGGGGAGAGTGGAGATAAGCCATAAGCAGCTTGGATTTTTATATTAAGTGCACTGAGAAGTCACTATACGATTTAAGTCTGAGAGTGACAAGGTCCTGGGTTTGATCTCCAGCACTCTAAGAAAGCAAAAACAAAATAAGAAAAACCCCACCTGGCTCTGTGACTGTTTTGGGCTTCTCCATTTCCACAGTGCCTGGATTTTCAGGCATTTCTTGAATATCATCTTCTGCAAATCCAGTATCTGGGCTGCTGGTTGGTTTATCATCATCTTCATGAGTGAGCGTTGGTGAAGCTTCTCTGTTACTAATCTCCAAGACAGCTGCTAGGAGCTCTTCTTCACTCATTCTGTCAAATCCTGAATTTTCCACTTCAGACTTATCAGGCTCTACTCTGCATGATTTTGAATCCTGAAGAAGACAGTTACTTTGAGAGGAAACCAGAATGTTTACAAATATAGTATTCTTTTTTTTTTTTGCGGTACTGGGGATTGAACCCAGGGGCATTCTACCTTTGGGCTATACCCCCAGCCCTATTTTTTATTCTTTGTTTTGAAACAGGATCTCACTAAGTTGCGGAGGGCCTCACTAAGTAGCTGAGGCTGGCCGCGAACCCGGATCCTCCAGTCTCAGCCTCCCAAGTACTGGGATTATAAGCGTGCGCCACCACGCCCGGCTTATTCTTTATTTTGAAACAGGGTCTAAGTTGCAGAGGGCCTCACAACTTGCTGAGGCTGGCTGCGAACCCACGATCCTCCTGTCTCAGTCTCCCAAGTACTGGGATTACAAGCGTGTGCCGTCACGACTGGCTTTAGTAATCTTTTTTTGTGTGTGGTACTGGGGATTGAACCCAGTGGCATTCTACCTCTGAGCTACACCCCTAATTTTTTTTTGAAACAAGGTCTCTCTAGGTTAATGAGAGGCTCACTACTTGCTGAGGCTGTCCTCAAACCTGTGAGCCTCCTGTGTCGACCTCCCAAGTACTGGGATTACAAGTGTGCCCCATCATGCCCGGCTAAAGTGGGAACTTGATTTCTAAAAATTTGGTTTTTTTGATTATTTGGGTTAATTCAATAACCAGCACATAAACTGAGTGGCAAATCTAATTTTTAAAATAATAAATATATAAGAACACGATAATTTTCTTGATTATGTTAAGTGCTAAGCATGTACTTTGTAGAAATTAAAAAAACATAAAAATTGACAAAATAAAAAATCACTCAAAATAGGTTACTCAGAGATAATTATAATAAGTATTTTTGAAGCTGCGCATGGTGGCACACACTTGTAATCCCAGTACTTGGGAGACTGAGACAAGAGGATTGCAGGTTTGTGGCCAGCCTCAGCAACTTAGTGAGGCCCTCCGCAACTTATTGAGACCCTGTTTCAAAATAAAAAGAATAAAACAGGACTGGGGTTGTAGCTTGGAGGTAGAATGTCCCCGGGTTCAATCCCCAGTACCACACACACACAAAAAGATCAGCCAACATTTAAAATGAAACATTAGATGTAATGAACAAAATAATATTTACAATATAATCCATTTATATTTGGACAAAAACACCAAAATACTTTTATTTTTTGTGGTACTGGGGATGGAACTCAGGGACATTCTACCTCTGAGCTACACCCCCAGCCCTATTTTACTTTTATTTTGAAACAGGGTTTTACTAGGTTGATGAGAGCCTCACTACTTGCTGAGGCTGTCCTCAAACCTGTGATCCTCCTGTCTCAGCCTCCTAAGTACTGGGATTATAGATGTGCGCCACCATGCCCGGCTTTGGCTGATCTTTAACTATACAAGATTATGTAAATATTAAGAAGTTATTTTCTGGATACCTTTTTTTCATTTCTGATTTTCTGACTTTTATTTCTTATTCAAGGTGAGCAACCCAAAACTACCTCTAGCTTTAAATATGGGAAATAACTCAGAACACAAAATAACTACTATAATTCTTTTACCAAAAAGGAAATTTAAAATAAAACACAGTGGCATGAGACAATGCAAACAGATAAGTTTAAATCTTCAAAGTATTAACTAAATGTTAAGGTAGATGATGTAGCCACTTCTTCACACTCATAATTTAAACAACTGAATTACTTGGTTGCTCTGTTGATATGTTTACTATGGTTCCCCTTAACATAAACAATTGTTTTAAAAATAAAGCAAGTAATTATTATCATCGTTATTTGTGTGTGTGTTTTACTGGGAATTGAACCCAGGGACATTCTACTGCTGAGCTATACCCCCAGCCCTTTTAATTATTTTTTTAAATTTTTTTTTGTGGTACCGGGGATTGAACGCAGGGGCGTTCTACCTCCGCGCTACGCCCCCGGCCCTATTTTTTTATACTTTATTGGAGAGAGAGAGAGAGAGAGAGAGAGCTGAGGCTGGCCGTGAACCCGGATCCTCCGGTCTCTGCCTCCCAAAGTACTGGGATTACAAGCGTGCGCCACCACGCCCGGCTATTATTTTTTATTTTGAAACAGCTCAGCTTAGTTGTTGAGGCTGGCTTCAAACCTGTGACCTTCCTGTTTCAGCTTTCCAACTGGGATTATAGTCATGTGCCATCATGCCTGACTAAAGCAAGTAATTATTGGAGGACCAATGTGTAAAAGAAGCTCTGAAGGTTAATAGGAGAAAGTAATTTGTCTACAACAACTTTAATTTCTTAATAGACTGGTTTTTAGCTAGGCGTGGTGGCATACGCTTGTAATCCCAGTACTCGGGAGGCTGAGACAGGATAATCGTGGGTCAGTCTTAGCAACTTATCAAGGACCTCAGCAACTTAGCGAGACCTGGTTTCAAAATAAATTAGGGCTGAGGGTGTAGCTCAGAGGTAGAATGCCCCTTGGTTAAATCCCTAGTACCAAAAAAAGAAAAGAAAAAAAAGACAGTAGCTGGTCATGGTGGCACACACCTGTAGTCCCACAACATGGAAGGCTGAGACAGGAAGATCAAAGGTTCCAGAACAGCCTCAGCAACACTATTCAGTAACCTAGTGAGATCTTGTTTCAAAACTCAAAAGGGCTGAGGGTGTAGCTTGGAGGTAGAATGCCTTTGCATTCAATCCCCAGTCACTGGTTTTTCAGCCAGAGAATGTACACATTTTAAAACTAGTGTCCGATCAGAGACATTAAGTTTGTGATCTATCTTGTGTATTTAAGTTTGCTGATACTAGTTATAAAAGGCACTGGTTTGGACAGTAAGAGCTACATAAATCTTTGTCAGATGTTCTGATGAAAAATGACTTACTTTCTCCAGGTCTTCCTGCTGCTGCTCATTGCCTGACATTTCACAAAATCTCTGGCTGGGGGCCACAGAGCGTTTTATCTCATCTTCACTGTCTGAATCAAGGCACAAAGCCAAGGAGCTCTTGGATTTGAATGCAAATTTCCTGCAATAAAAAAAAATCTGATAAACATTTGTCTTTGTTATTCTTTTGATGTATAAATACCAAAATAAAACAACAAAAAAAAAGCTTTTCCATTATGGAAAAGTACTTTTCTGAAAAAAGATGAAAAGAGGCAAAAATTTAAGCATTACCTCATTACCTTTGACCTATTCCTAAAGAGCCATGCTTTGAAAACTGGGTAACTCTTATGCTATATTATATGTGATCAGTAAACCATTTTGAGCCTTTTTCTTTTAATGATCAACTCCAGAGAAGTTTACTTTTGTCTTTATAAAGTACCCTACTGAGTTCATGCAGGCATAGCAATGAATAAATGTTTTTGACAACAAAGTGCATGAGGACTAATTTTTGATCTTTTAAATTTTGATCCATGCACTTTTACAGTAACAGTAACATTCTACTTATCCAATTATCTGCCTATCAGACTTCTGGCAATCTCTACCTTCCAAAACACAGAGATTCCAAAGAAAAAAGATTTCAGAGGAAGGCAGTTCCAAAGTCTGTGCACTTACAAAGACCCTTTCTTTCCCATGAAATGGTGTATAAAACAGAGCAGCAAGTTCACCAAAGAATGAGAGCTAAGAAATGAGAGAGAATAACCACAAAAAATGGCACACAAATAAACCAACCAACCAACTCTATAAGGTCATAATGTAAATGTGAATATTCTTGTAATAATTAAGAGCCTCTGAGGGCAGTATCATATTAAAAACAATATGATATAACCAATATCCAATATTCACAATATCCAATAGTATAATAACCAATATTCACAATGCTAATTCTAAGTCATTAAAGTATATGAAAATTATCTTCCATGTATCTTAAGAATATAAGAAATAATATAATATACCTTAGAAAAATTTCCATCCAAAGTGACTAAAAAATTTTAAAAGTAGCCAGGCGTGGTGGCACACGCTTGTAATCCCAGTACTTGGGAGACTAAGATAGGAGGATTGCAGGTTCGCGGCCAGCCTCAGCTACTTAGTGAGGTCCTCTGCAACTTAGTGAGACCCTGTTTCAAAATAAAGAATAAAAAATAGGGTTAGGGGTGTAGCTTGGAGGTAGAATGCCCCAGGATTCAATCCCTAGTACCACAAACAAAAACAAAATTTTAAAAGTAAATGCTTAATTTATGTGTAATATCAAGTATCATTCTTTCATGATACCAGATAAGTAAGGTGTTACTGTGTTGTTGTCTAGGTGAGCTGAAAATAAACTAAAGGAAAGTGGTAAAGATCAAAGAGCAAGAACTTTCTTTGATGGAGGTTAAAATAAATTCATATGCTATACTAAAAAATATAAAATGGAAATCTGAAAATGCAATTAATCTAAATGTGAAAACTGTCAATATATAGAATGATAGCACCAATAAGAGGCCGCAATGGAAATTAGGATTGCATAGCAATGTAGATCAAAGAAAAGAGGCAAGTGGTCAGCCCATATGTAGTCTGTGGCTGAGAAAAGCCAGGATATCACTGCACTCCAGTGTGAACACTTGAACAGCTGGTCCCGTCAAGTATTCAAAAGGTTTTTAGAATAATGTAGAAATAGCCAATTATCCATCTGAATTCCTCATTTCTGATTTCATGCTTACTAAGCAAACCTGAACACATTATTTATCCAGATAAAATACTTTGCTGAAGGAGGGTGACACCTGATTACTTGCCAGGGTCACATGTAACAAAGGACATTATAAAAGAACCAATTGTATTTTGGTTCATAATCAGCCTCTTTTAAGTTTGATCAGCATGTCAGGTCTTCTAGGGCCTAATCATCCTTTATTGACAAATTCTCATACCAGTAGACCCTGAAGAACAAATGACCATGCCAAGGTACAATGATGCCCAAAGAAACCCTCTGTTTCTTGTAACTATAGTGATTTGGTACATAAAGAGTGCATTCCATTAATAATTACTATATTTACAGAAGGCAGCTTGCCTGTAGCAATGAAATATATTCATCCTGTAAATGCATCACTTGCTCACTTTCTAAGCAGCCAAGTGGTATTGCTCATTTGTATCTTGAGTACGGGCAAGAGTATTCATATCGATACCATTTCAGATTTCTAGTCATGTTAGTCATCTGGTTTTAATTGCACTGAAAAATAATTAACAGGAGGAAAAGAAAACAGCAGTTCCCAAATGTCATTTTATGGTTATAAAACCCCCCAAAAGCCCTTAAACAATGAAAGTGTCTCTTTTCTAACAGTACTTTGGGACATCAAATTTTTAGAAAAATGAACTTCAAAGTCAAATGACAACTAAGTCAATTAGAATTGTCTAATTAGGAACTGTGGTTCTAGTAAAATCTTAAGAGATTAAAAAAAAAGCATTTGCTTCCCTCGAGACAACTTTTGGTTTTAAACAAACAAACAAACAAACAACAACAACAAAGCATTTGCGGAATAGCTACATTCCAGTGCACGTCTGTTTTCAGGTCTCCTTTCAGAATTCCTCCTACTCAATGTCAATGATAAGAAGTCCCCGGATAGCTAGCAACAGGTGAAAAGATTTTTGGAACCCTGTGCCTATTTTTGAAAAAGGGTGCTTTAGCCCAATAGGGGTTATTTAAATATCCCTTCAATCTTTAAAATCCCTTGTCGACAATTTTTAGAATTTTAGGATGAAAATATTACATACTAACACATGGTTTTAAAACACTGAGAAGATTAAATTTGTTTTACTGTTAAAAACTTGTCATACTGTAGGCTAAAATCTAAACCAGATTTGGGAAAATTCTAAAGTATGGGTAATACAGAGCAGTTATCATGTAAAAAGAGAAACAATAATGAAAAAGAGGGGGCAATCTTAGAGATTAGGATAAGCCAAATCCTTAAAAATACAAATTTGGGTACACAAGAGATATAACTCACTTTGAAGGTGTAGAAGGGCTGGTGATGCAGGAATTCACCATTTGAGAGGCTTTCAATGGTCTAGAACTATCAGAAAATTAGAAAATATGTAATGTATACATTTGTATTATTAAAGGCATATATTTAACTTATAAAATAAATTATTCTGTACTATAATCTCTTACATATCCTCTTGAAAAGCTAACATTTATAATACTTTTTACATTACTAGCAAGAGAGGACAAGAGAGAAAATGAAATAACATCTCTGGGCTTTCCCTAATCTAATAATCAAAATTAACAGCTTTGCAATGAAGTCCAGTGTAATGCATATAAAAAATAACAACTTGGGGGAAATTACTTTGTTTCAGTACTTTATTTTTAAGCAATAAAATAACAATAGCTCTCATTTATTGAGGACTTACTAGATGTAGCGAACTGTACTAAGAACTCAACATAACCACCCTATCATCTTTCCTTCAGACAAGTCAAGGAATTTGCCCAAGGTCTTAAAGCTATTATATTGCAGAGTCAGACAGCCTGATTTCAGGCCTGTGATCATAAAGATCTATATCCATGGTGTGATACAATACCATAGCCAAAAACAAAAGCAACCCTAGTTCCGCCACTAGAGGGCATTTTACACCAAGCAAATATATTCACTCCAAATAAAAGCCAAAAGAAAATTTCTACCCAGAAATACCAATACTCTCTGGGCACATGCCTTTATTAGTAGACCCTTGAGGATTTCAGTGTATACGTATATGATGCAACATATAAATCCAGAGGGAAATACAATTTATAAAACTGCATCAATTTATATTGGCAAATATTCATTCACTTTCTGAAATGTCTATTACTCTATTTTAACCAAGAAACCTGGTTTTTCCAGTTACTAACTGTATGACCTTAGAAAAATCACTTAATCTTCTTGGATCTTCTCTGCAAAATTAAGGATTTGGGCAAAGTCTCAAAAATCCTTCTCATCTCTGAAGTAATGTAAGAATGCAGAAAAGAACAAACATTCTTGAGAAGTCCTATGGTTTTCCCAGCATACATGATAAAGCAAAACATAAATAGAGATTACTTCTTTTCTCTTTGAAAAATCTCTAGGAGCTATTGAAGTTCTTCACATTGGTGACAATTTACATTTATGAAGGTACAATCTATTTCGGGGGTTCTAGTGTGACATCTAGTATGCTGCTTCTCAAATTTGCATGTCCCACAAAGCAAGTTGAGGTGTTTCTTAAAAATACTGATTCCCCAGTCCTATTCTCACATGTACTGAACAGAACCTCCAAAGAAGGAACATAGAAATCAGTATTTTTAGTGTCCAAGGACTCTTATGACTACACAAGTTTGATTTATATTCCCGAAGTGTATCAAATGGTCTTCCAGTGGTCTAAAAGAAGAGCACTCACTTATAAGATACTTCATTATAAAAGGCAGCTAATAAACTTTGAAGAAGTATTTTTTTCAATTACTTCAATCAGGTAGTGACTTAACACTGAAATTACAAAATAAAGCAAAACTGAAATCTCCTTGGTCTGATTTTACTTGGGAGGCATGTTATCTAGTTCAGTCATTGTTTTGATTGGATACTAAAGCCCATTTCAAAAGGGAAGGTAAAGACACTGTGTCTTAAAGACTTACGTTGCCATTTGTGCACTCCAACCAAGAGTAAAAGGTGGTTTTGTATTTTCAGTGCAATGAGATGATAGGGTCAGGTATCTTGGAATGATGACTTGCTGCCCAATCTTATTGTTAAGTGAAAGAGTCACATTGAAGCTGTATCGTTTCAAATGAAGAATGAGGATCCTGAAAGAGATGATAACTACTGATTCATACATAATACTAGTAGCTCATTCACAAATTAAAAGAGATCACTCTGTGTTAGACAAACTTTGATTTAAAGAATACGTTTATCTAAACTAAAGATCTTCCAAAGAACATTCACTGAATACCTGCCAGGTGCCAGGGACAGAGGTAAGTACAAATAAAAACAAAACTTGGACACTGGTGGATTAATGAGTTTTGGGTAAACTATAATGCTCCTAGGAAAAAATACACCAATAAATAAAACACAAGAGACAAAAATACTAAAATTTTAAATGTTGCTACTGATATTGGGCTAAATCCTTATTTACTTTACTGTTACAGAGTTTAAAAGGAAATAGGTGTTACACTACCACACAGTAAAATAATGTCTGTTAAATTGAAATGTACATAGCCCTCATGTTTGATGGTAAACATTAAATTAAGATGATTTTTTTTTTGTGTGTATGTGTGGTACTGGGGATTGAACCCAGGGGCCTCTGAGCTATACCCCCAGACCATCTGTTTTATTTATCTTTGTGGTACTGGGGATTGAATCCAGGGGCATTCTACCTCCGATCTACATTCTATCTCCGATCCCTGGTCCTATTTATATTTTGTTTTGCAATAGGGTCTCACTAGGTTGCTGAGAGTCTTGCTGCACTGCTGAGGCTATCTTTGAACTTGTAATCCTCCTGTCTCAGCCTCCCAAGTACTAGGATTACAGGCGTGTGCCACCTGTAATTGCCCAGCTTAAGAGGATTTTTGGTAAGAATCATTCTCTTATTTCAGAAGCACTTTCTCTGGAGAAAGCTTTATAAGAGAGAACAGAAAAAAATTCCCCACCTACAAAAAAATTGTACAAAACATCTGCATGACAAATCTAGGTCCTGAGTCTGAAAAGGCTTTTAGCTCTTTAGAAACAATTCTTTTTAGTTACTGTTGTAACCTTTTCACCTTTCCAACAGAACATAATCTCTGCCTGATGGACTGTATTTCATAGCCCACAAGAACTTTAAATATTGAATTTCAAAATCTTATGGGAAAAAATTTCACTTCTAGGAAGAAGAAGAAAAAAGCCCGATCTATGGAAAACTTTGTCCTTTCTTCTAGTATGTCTTCTCCACAGAAGCCACAAACTCAAAAATTTGCAAATTGAAGTTACTGATTTTACTTCTTTTTTAGAAAGCATGCTGGAATTCATGACCTTTAAATTCACAATGTCAAAGAACACAAGGATTCAATCAGTGTGGACATGAAAACTGATGATAAAAATTTTAACTGAAATTTCAAATAATGCTAACCAAAATAAAGGGTAATATGAAACAGGAAGATAGAAGATGGCAGTCAAAAATCACTGATCTGCAAAGATGAGGCAGACTAAAAGTGAACACATTTGATAAAGATATCCAGCCCTTCAAGAATAAAAGTAGAATGGCTTTGAATTTTAAAATAAAATAGAACCAGATTAATTGTTATGATTTAAGATACAGAGCCTTCTATTTCATGGAAATTTTGAATAAACTGACCTTTAACACAAGTGATCTACCAGGAAAAAAAGGAAAAACAATGAGAAGAATTCTCCTCAGTAATTTCTTACCACTCCAATTTGAAAGACCAAACAGCTTGAGAATGGGAAAGGGAAGAGACATCTAGCCTGAGGGATCAAACAAGTCTTCTTTTTTTGTTTTTGGAGGTACTGGGGATTGAACTCAGGGGCATTCTACCTCCAAGCTATACCCCCAGCCCTATTTTTTATTCTTTATTTTGAAACAGGGCCTCACTAAGCTGCAGAGGGCCTCACTAAGTAGCCGAGGCTGGCCGTGAACCTGTAATCCTCCTGTCTCAGCCTCCCAAGTACTGGAATTACAAGCATGCGCTACCATGCTGGGCTCAAACAAGTCCTTTTAACTGTACACTGGTTTCCTCAGTGACTGCTGGTAACAACCAATTCTTTGCCTGAAGATTTCTTCCTTCCTCTCCTTTGCTTCAAAACACTCGCAAATACATGAAAGAACAAAGTCTCTTAAGTAAAAATATAGACTATGGTCAATATAATAATACTGTTATGATTTTTTTTTTCGGTACTGGGGATTGAACCCAGGGGGGCATTCTACCTCTGAGCTACACCTCCAGCCCTATTTTTTTATTCTTTATTTTGAAACAGGGTCTCACTAAATTGCGGAGGGCCTCCCTAAGTAGCCGAGGCTGGCCGCCAACCTGGATCCTCCAGTCTCAGCCTCCCAAGTACTGGGACTACAAACGTGTGCCACCACGCCTGGCTATGATTTATTTTTTTGTGTGGTCCTGAGGATTGAACCCAGGGGCATTCTTCCTCTGAGGTATACCCCTAGCCCTATTTTTATTTATTTATTTATTTATTTATTTATTTATTTATTTATTTTGCAATACTGGGGATTAAACTCAGGGGCATTCTACATCCAAGCTACATCCCCAGACCTATTTTTAATTCTTTATTTTGAAACAGGGTCACACTAGGTGGGAGGGCCTCACTAAGTAGCTGAGGCTGGTTGCCAACCTGCCATCCTCCTGTCTCAGCCTCCCAAGTACTGGGATTACAAGCGTGTGCCACCACACCCGGCTTTATTTTTATTTTGAAACAGAGTCTCACTAGGTTGATGAGAATCTCACTATTTGCTGAGGCTGTCCTTGAACCTGTGATTCTCCTGTTTCAACCTCCCAAGTATTGGGATTACAGGTGTGTGCCACCACACTCCTAGTCTCTAGGGGCTAGGTTCCAGAAATTCTATACTTATAGGAAATTGAAGCTAATAAAAGAAAGTACAGCACTTTGCATGTAAAGTGTCACATAAATACTTGATGTTAAATAACAATCTGTGTGTGGTTGAGATCTATACTTGAACTAAAAACTGTCCTGTAACCACATTGTAATTTCTTTAGTTTAATTTTATGTGCTAATATAATATAAATTAACTTCATTCCCATGTCAGAAAATTTGTATTATGATTAAAAGAAACTTATTAGGCCGGGCGTGGTGGCGCACGCTTGTAATCCCAGTACTTTGGGAGGCGGAGACTGGAGGATCCGGGTTCGCGGCCAGCCTCATCTCTCTCGCTCTCTCTCTCCCTGTCCCTCTCTCTCTCTCTCTCTCTCTCTCTCTCTCTCTCTCTCTCTCTCTCTCTCTCTCTCT
>PVJS01057215.1:0-12119 GCA_004027185.1 Glis glis | reverse complement strand
TCTCTCTCTCTCTCTCTCTCTCTACCTAGTGAGGCCCTCCGCAACTTCCTGAGACCCGGTTTCAAAATAAAGCATAAAAAAATAGGGCTGGGGGTGTAGCGCGGAGGTAGAACACCCCTGCGTTCAATCCCCGGTACCGCAAAAAAAAGCAGCAAAATCCATTCTGAAATTATATCCAAATTCTAAAATATAAAGTATAAAATCATAGAGGCTGTGGATGTAGCTCAGAGGTAGAGAGCACTTGCCTATCATGTGTAAGGCCCTGGGTTCCATCTCTAGCACCACACACACATACCAAAAATAAATAAATAAATCAAAAGTCATTAAAACCCTGTTTTCCTGCAGTACTAGCTAGAATTAGGACTCCGCCAAAACAGACTGAAAAACCATGATTTTAAAGGATTCGGTCTTTGCCCCACTATCTAAGGGAGTGTCAGAATTATATCAGTCACCCATGAAGCTGAAGTAATGACAAAGCTGGTATGTACTGAGCCTTTACTTTGTTCTAGGCATAATGTGAAGGGTATTTTTTCATTTAGTCATAAACTTGCCAGGTAGGTACTTTTTTTTCTGATGAGAAAATAAGGCTTGGAGAGGTTAAATAACTTGCTTAAGGACAAACATTCTAGAAGGAGTGGAACTGCAATTAATCTCAAATTTGCCATATCCCAGGTTCCATCTCTTAATAGCTGCTTCATCCCCTGTCTATTCATAATGTCTAGCACATAGTAGGTGCTTGGTAAAAATATATAACTATTTACATACAGCCAGCACTGTCTTCATTTTTTATATGAGAAAACCGAGGCTTATATAATTGCAGTAACTTTTACCCAGTTTCACATAGCTAGCTGGTAAGTGGCAGCACTCAAACTCAAGCTTGGCCTTACTCAAGAATTCATATGTATTTCTGGGGCTGAGGGTGTAGTTCAGTGGTAGTGCATATGCTTAGCATGAACAAGGCAGCACTAAAATAATAATATATTAATATTTCCACCCACCATGTCATGCTGCCCAAAGTACTCCAAGCTGTACTGCTTTTAGGATCTGCATGGCCTTCAGTTTGTTAGATTTGATAAAAAGAATTATCACAGCCGGGCGTGGTGGCGCACTCTTGTAATCCCAGTACTTTGGGAGGATCCGGTTCGTGGCCAGCCTCAGCTCGCTTGCTTGCTCACGGCTCTCTCTCTGT
This sequence comes from Glis glis, assembly GCA_004027185.1. Taxonomy (NCBI): domain Eukaryota; kingdom Metazoa; phylum Chordata; class Mammalia; order Rodentia; family Gliridae; genus Glis; species Glis glis. Next base: position 10,930 of record PVJS01057215.1, on the reverse strand, counting down.
CTCTCCCGGTCTCTCTCTCTCTCTCTCTCTCTACCTAGTGAGGCCCTCAGCAACTTTGTGAGACCCGGTTTCAAAATAAAGTATAAAAAATATAGGGCCGGGGGTGTAGCACAGAGGTAGAACGCCCCTAGGTTCAATCCCCGGTACCACAAAAAAAAAAAAAAAAGAATTATCACAAGTTCTAAAATGCTTCAGAATTTTTTAAAATCATATAAGATCCTTGGGGCTGCAGGTATAGCTCAGTGGTAGAGCGCTTGCCTAACATGCAGTGCCCTGGGTTCGATCCCCAGCATGGCAAAAATAATAATAAATAAAATCCCTGATATTACAGTGCTGTAACTTTTGAGATTTATTTTCTTAATTCATCATGTAACATTTACATAGAAATCCTGTCCCTATCCTTAACATCAGAAGAAATATTTATAAACATAGGTGGGATTTCTCTAAGGGTAAAAGGTGGCATGTGTTAAAGGATCTCTAATTCCCACATAGGGAACTAAGTTAAAATTGTCAATAGGATATTCTGGGAAATTACTTGAGCAGGTATTTCAGGAATGAAGCACAGTGGGGGCTGTCCCTGCAGTCCCCACATCCTTAACTCTGGGAGCAGTGCTGCTGCTGGGTAGCTTGCAGAAGCTGGTTACAATTTATAATGAAGCTGTCCACCTGGTTTTGAGGAAAAAAGCTGGACTGAAAAGATAAGAGCTAGAGGCTGCCCTTCCAGCTTGGAGGGGGCTGTTAAAGTCCGAGGGAGCTCTCTAGGCTCCCTGGAGAGAGGCTGTGCAGTTGGAAGAGACAAAGGCTGGGGGAGGGGATAACCTTTGTTCAGAGGCTGGCTTGGGGGAGGAACTGTTCCCCTCTTCCAGGAGACCTAAACCCCGGGGAAGTGAGCCTCACTTATCCCAGATCTCTTATATCTCTCGTTCCACTGAGAGATGGAAAAAATAATGATAAAGCTATCTGGTTTGAGCTTAGGGCTTGAAGTTACTATCATTCTCCTCCCCCCCAACACTCCACCACTAACAAGAGAAAGAAAAGAATAGGGCTGGGGGCTGGGCAGAGGACTGTGCTGTCACACCTTCATTGGTTGTTTTCCCAACCTATCTGCACGTTCCAGAGGTAATCATAAATTGTTAGGAGGTAAAGAATAATAGTTCTGAGGTTGCTACTCCTCTTGTTTTTGTGGTTGACTTCATTTTGTGACTCTTGTTCCATTAACTTAGAGATGAGAGTTGGGGGATAGCTTCCAGAAGTGAGTTTCAATTGGAAAGACAGTGGCTTTATAAGACTTTTACTTCTGAAACTCGAAAGACAGCTTTTTGTCTTTAAGTCACACTAGTCATGCGACTTGGGATAATTTAACTTTGATAGACTTTAGCTTTTTCTTACCAAAAAATGGGAATTATACCACATGGCTTCATAAGGTTATGAAAATTAAACAAGAAATTACTGAAGTACTTTGAAAGCAATATAACATGATACAAATAAAAAGTGAGTTGGTATCCAACAGTTTGGTAGAAAATGAGTGATGTGTGATTGAGCTCTTTCTCTTCTTATTGCAGCTATCTCTGAAAGGCACAAATCAGAATGCACCATGCCTCCTAATAAAGAGACCAGCAGTCTTAATAGCTCACCAGCAGGGCTCATCTGCCTCCCTCCAATCTCTGAGGAGCTACAGCTTGTGTGGACCCAAGCAGCCCAGACCAGTGAGCTGGATGGCAATGAACACCTGCTACAAACCTTCAGCTACTTTCCCTATCCTAGCCTAGCAGACATTGCCCTTCTCTGCCTACGTTATGGGCTGCAGATGGAGAAAGTCAAGACTTGGTTCATGGCCCAGCGCCTCCGCTGTGGCATTAGCTGGTCATCTGAAGAAATAGAAGAAACTCGAGCCCGAGTGGTCTACCATCGGGACCAACTCCATTTCAAATCCCTTCTTTCTTTCACTCATCATGCAGGGCGGCCCCCAGAGGAGGTGCCTCCTTCTCCAGTGCCGCCACCTCCAGAACAAGTCGGTCTTGGAATAGGTCCTCTGACTCCTAGCGAGCCCACCCAGATGAAAGGATTGAAGGTAGAACCTGAGGAGCCCTCTCAGATACCTTCACTGCCACTGAGTTACCAGAAAGCAAAGAAGCCCCTCTTGACACCTGGCAGTGAAGCATTCCCCCACCAATCAGATTTCTGGCAGGACCCTCAAAGCAGTGGCCTCTCTAAGGACCAGACAGGCAGGTGTCCTGGCCAATCACATAGGGTAGGCACTGCTTCCCGGAACCAGTCAACAGCTGTCCACCAGCCATGTGCTCTGGATAAGCCCCCACCAATCTCATTACTTGCCAGTAGTTGTAAGGAGGAATCAGCACCTACTATGACTCCTTCTTCCTCTACCTCTTCTTCCTCCTTCCAGGTACTGGCTAATGGAGCTACTGTCACTTCTAAACCTCTCCAGCCACAGGGCTGTATCCCACAGTCACTCTCACCCAGTGAACAGGCACTACCCCCACATCTGGAGTCAGCCTGGCCCCGAGGGCTACGTCATAACTCAGTACGAGGCAAGGTTGGCCCCACAGAATACCTTTCCCCAGATATGCAACGCCAGCGAAAGACGAAGCGAAAAACCAAAGAGCAGCTGGCAATCCTCAAATCCTTTTTTCTACAGTGCCAATGGGCACGACGTGAGGATTACCATAAATTGGAACAAATCACTGGTTTACCTCGACCTGAGATCATTCAGTGGTTTGGTGACACACGCTATGCCTTGAAGCATGGACAGCTAAAATGGTTTCGGGACAATGCAGTACCTGGTGCCCCTAGTTTCCAAGACCCTGCAATCCCCACACCACCATCAACCCGCTCCTTGAAAGAATGGGCCAAGACACCACCTCTGCCAATTCCTCCTCCCCCACCGGACATACGACCCTTAGAGAGGTACTGGGCAGCCCACCAACAGCTACGGGAAACCGATGTCCCTCAGCTGAGTCGGGCCTCAAGGCTGAGCACCCAGCAGGTACTGGATTGGTTTGACTCCCGATTACCTGAGCCAGCTGAGGTGGTAGTTTGTCTAGATGAAGAAGAGGAAGAGGAGGAAGAAGAACTGCCAGAAGATGATGAGGAAGAGGAGGAGGAGGAGGAAGATGATGATGATGATATGATCACACAGGACTGAATGGGGGTGGGTTAAGGGAGGGGGGACGTCTGTTACTTAAAGATGAATCAACTGAGTAACTATTTAAACAAAGAAAGCACATTTTTTTCAAATTACCTTGTGGCAAAGAACTAAAAAGCTTTGTATTCTTCAGGGTGGGTGACGGGGATGTAGTAAGTTGAGGGTGGACTGGGGAGGATGACCATAGGACACAAGGTCAGGGATCAGATCAGCAGCAGTCCAGTACTCTGGCCTCAGTGCAGAGAGGCCCTAGGGTCTGGGCCAGGAAAGAGCTCCTGCTCTCCTCAGAGCTGCTATCCTATTCCCTACTGTACTACAGAGACCAGACCTCAGCCCCACATCTACATGAGCCTGGAAAAAGGAGTAAAGAAAGCTGATTGAGCTGATGATTCCAGTGCATCCCTAATCCCACCATTGTGCCTGAAATATAAGGCTGCCTTGTACCCTTTCCTTTCTGAGCACAAATCCTACATAATGCAGCTAAGATTCTCAATACATACCATCCTTGTCACACATACTTCCTTCTTACAAGTTCGATGTGATGTGTTTCACCTGCTTCATTATCGAGTCACAGAGGCAGCAGAATTTCTCATTTCTGATATTGGGACCATTTTGCCTTCTACTTTTTTATCTCTGTGAAATCTCTTTGTGTCTCAGGGTAAATCTTCCCCACAGAGTTTGTAAAAAAGATTCATAATGGGGGTGTGAATATTTAGTCTGGGTATTTATTGGAGATGGGAATTAGGGGATATTTCCTTTTAAAAAGTAGAATTACATTACAGAGTGATGGAGGAGAAGGAATGGCTTCTGGTTGAAGGGTGGTAGAGGTAGCTTGAGGTTTGGTTTTACAAACCTGACACTACCTCCTGTCCACTCTGACAGATTTTTCTTTTTGCTGTTGGCTTAATTTGCACCCAGAAAAGATACTTTTCCCTCTTTATAGGATCTGTCTTGGTGATAGAGGAATCATGGTCTTTTATTTTTTATTTGTGGTACTGGGCATTGAACTCAGGGGCATTCTACCTCTGAGCTACACCCCCAGCCTTATTTTATTTTTTATTTTGAAACAGGGTCTTCTGAGTTCCAGAGGGCCTCATGAGGTTGCTAAGGCTGGCTGTGAACCTGCAATCCTCCTGTCTCAGCCTCCCAAGTACTGGGATTACAAGCGTGTGCCACCACGCCCGGCTTGGGACCATGGTCTTTAACTAAATTATTGATGTTTTAGAATGAGTTTCATCAACTGGGATCATATATAAAGCAAATAGATATCAATGGATTAACCATCTAAAAGAGTGGAAGCCCCAAATTAGAATAATAAAAAGGCCCCGAATTAAATTGTTTCTCCTCCACTTTACCATTCCTATGGTGTAGGGATTAATGGAGCCAAGTCCATTAACATTTCTGATTTAGGGGCTGGAGTTTTGGCTCAGTGGTAAAGCGCATGCTTACTATGTGTGGAGCCCTGGGTTTGATCTCCAGCACTAAAAGTTCTGATTTAGTATACATTTTATTATATGAAGGGTCAAGAGGTAAATTAAAAGAACAAAAACTAAAAGGCAATAGTAGGTCAGCATCTGTCACCACACACATTGTTACCCAGTGATCAGATGATAATGATTAAAATTTCTGAGGCTTCAGCAGTGACAGAGATAAAACAACAGGCTTGGAGCACCCCACCACTGTAGAGCTTGTAATAAAGTTGCAGTAGCCATAAAAGGGCATACTCTTTATTTTCTATGTACATTAATAAACTGAAAATATGTCTCCAACTATTATTTTAACAAAGGATGATCAACATATTTAATAGTAACTAGGCATAGAAGAAACAACAGGTAAATAGGAAAAATACAATAAAGTAGGACAAGGAACAGAGTTGGTGCTTATTAACATTGGCAATGGGGCAATATATCCAAAGCTAAAAAATGAAATCCAGAAATGAAACAAATTGATGAGTATATTATCTAATCTCCACACTCCCAAGCATGATGCCAGAAATTATCTTTACAACCTTAGTTTCCTGCCAATATCTTCTGGGGGAAAGGTAAAAATCTTCCTGAAACACTATCCTAATATAAGACTTGACCACTTTCCTGGGAAGTAATTTGGGGTATAAAGACCAAGAAGAATAAGGTACAGAATGAAACCAGGAAACAAAGCAGGGGTATGTTTTCCAAGGCCATCTCCTCTAATGGGTACTGGACACTATAGTTCATCCTTCAGCAGTGTGTATAGATCACACCTTGACGATGGTCTATCTGGAAGTGGTCCATGCTTCTCTCTCCTTGGCTAATCCCATCTGCCTTTGTTGGTAGAGAGTCTGAAGCAGAGAACAGGAAGGCAGATTTGAGTATAACAACAAAAAGGGTTAGTAAAGGAAGCTTATCAGGACAAACCACCACTACTGCTTCTGCATGTTTTTCCCCCATTGCATGATGACTAACTCTTCCAAACTAAGATTTAATATGTCTTATGTGACAAGGGCTTTGTTGCTACCTACAAAACTCTCTGGACTATTTCAGTGGATTATGATGATAATAAGGTCAAATACTTGAAAATCAAATTGTTTTGGAAGATCCAGAACATGTGACTACTATACTCAGAGATGATTGCCAGAGAGACAGAATTCTTAAGCCTCTTGAGATGTTGCACTTTCTTCAATAACTTTATTATTTATTTATTTATTTATTTACTTATTTATTTATGTGGTACTGGGGATGGAACCCAGGGGCTTTCTACCACTGGGCTACACCCCCAGATCTATTTTATTTTTTATTTGGAAACAGGGTCTCACTAAGTTGCTGAGAGCCTCACTAAGTAGCTGAGGTTGGCTGCAAACCTGCGATCCTCCCATCTCAGCCTCCAAGTACTGGGATTACAGGCGTGCGCCACCACACCCAGCTTCAATTTTTTTTTTTTTTTGCCGTACCGGGGATTGAACCCAGGGGCGTTCTACCTCCGCGCTACGCCCCCGGCCCTATTTTTTTATACTTTATTTTGAAACCGGGTCTCACAAAGTTGCTGAGGGCCTCACTAGGTAGAGAGAGAGAGAGAGAGCTGAGGCTGGCCGCGAACCTGGATCCTCCGGTCTCTGCCTCCCAAAGTACTGGGATTACAAGCGTGCGCCACCACGCCCGGCCAGCTTCAATATTTTTAAAATGGATTTGTGTGTGTGTGTGTGTGGTACTAGGGATTGAACTCAGGAGCACTGTGCCCCTGAGCTCCATCCCCAGCCCTACTTATTATTTATTTTGAAACAGGGTCTCACTAGGTTGTGTCTCACTGCCTTGCTAAGTGCCTGAGGCTGATTGCGAATCTGTGATCCTCCTGTCTCAGCCTCCTAAGTACTAGGATTACAGGCATGCAGCACCACACCCAGCTATGAAAAAAATTTTAAAGGTACATTAGTGTACTGAATTCATGTATATATCCAACTTTAATAAATGACTCAATCTTTTATTTCTACTCTCCTGCTCCTCTCTACTAGATTGTACTAAAGCAAAATCCAGATTTCATTTAACTTCCCACCCATAAAAATTTTTGTATGTATATATAAAAGATAAAAAACATTATCATACCTAAAAAATTCCCAGTGTTAAAAATGGAATATCAAATGTCCAATACATATTCAATTTTCCTTAGCTGTTACATAATTTTTTTTTTTTTTTTTGGTGGTGGTACTAGAGATTGAACTCAGGAGCATTCTACCTCTGAACTATACCCCCAGCCCTTTTGATTTTCTTGTTTATGAAACAGGGTCTTGCTGGGTTTCTGAGTCTTACTACATTGATGAGGTTGTCCTAGAACCTGCGATCCTTCTGTCTCAGCCTCCCAAATACTGAGATAATAAATTTTTTTTAACAGCTTGTTTCTACCAAGATACAATTTGGGAACTGGGCATGGTGGCACATGCTTGTAATCCCAGTACTTGGGAGGCTGAGACCGGAGGATCTGGGTTTGTGGCCAGCCTCAGCTACTTAGTGAGGCCCTCAGCAACTTAGTGAGACCCTGTTTCAAAATAAAGAATAAAAAAATAGGACTGGGGGTGTAGCTCGGAGGTAGAATGCCCCTGGGTTCAATCCCCAGTACTGAAAAAAAAAAGATACAATTTGGGGGCCATGTGTTTTTAATGGTTTCTAGGTCTCTTAAGTCATTTTTCATTTGTAGGTTCCTACATTTGTGAGGTCCTAGGGAGGGATGTTATTTCCCCAGTGTTACCTCTTAAGGCTTAGGTCCTAATTTTTTGCTGTTGAAAATAAAGGGCATTTGGGATTTTATTTATTTATTTATTTATTTTTATTTGTGTGTGTGTGTGTGTGTGTGTGTGTGTGTGTGTGTGTGTGTTACTAGGGATTGAACCCAGGGGTACTCTACCTCCAAGTTATATCCCCAGCTCTATTTTATTTTTATGTTGAAACAGAGTCTTGCTAGGTTACTGAGAGTCTCACTACTCGCTGAGGTTGTCCTCAAACCTCCAATCCTCCTGTCTCAGCCTCCCAATTACTGGTATTACAGGTGTGCACCACCAAACCTGGCTCATTTTGGATTATGGGAATAAAATATATGCCAATCTTAGTATGCAGGAGTTGTCCCTGTGGTCACCAGGAACTTGGAGTAGAAGAGGGCCTAAATAGCCCTTTTAGTGATACCCTTTTTCAAAATAAAGAATAAAAAATAGGGCTGGGGTTTAGCTTGGAGGTAGAATGCCCCTGGGTTCCATCCCCAGTACCGCGAAAAAATTTTTTTTTAAAAAAGGGCCTAGAGCCGGGCGTGGTGGTGCACTTTGTAATCCCAGTACTTGGGAGGCTGAGACAGGAGGATTGCAGGTTTGCAGCCAGCCTCAGCTACTTAGTGAGGCCCTCCGCAACTTAGTGAGACCCTGTTTCAAAATAAAGAATAAAAAATAGGGCCGGGGGTGTAGCTCGGAGGTAGAATGCCCCTGGGTTCAATCCCCAGTTCGGCAACAAAAAAAAAAGGGGGGGCCTAAATATCCTCAAAATCCAAGCCATAAAAACTAAAAAGCAAGACTGGACTTTTCATTTAATAGAGCCCTTACAAACTAATCATTACCATGCCTTTTTCCTTTTATTGCTTGGATCAAAATCATAGTCCTATGAATTTTTTTTTCGGAACTGGGGATTGAACCCAGGGGCTTTCTGCCTCTAAGCTACACCCCCAGCCCTTATTTTTTTATTCTTTATTTTGAAGCAGGATCTCACTAAGTTGTGGATGGCCTCACTAAGTAGCTGAGGTTGGCCCTGAACCTTTGATCCTCCTATCTCAGCCTCCCAAGTACTGGGATTACAAGCATGCGCCACCACACCCAGCTTAGTCCTATGACTTTACAAAGTATTATTTTAGCTATCTTTGAAGAAAGAAATGTGTTTTTTCCTAATTCAAGTAGTACCTTTAGCCGGGCGTGGTGGCACACGCTTGTAATCTCAGTACTTGGGAGGCTGAGACCAGAGGATCCAGGTTCGTGGCCAGCCTCAGCTACTTAGTGGGCCCTCCACAACTTAGTGAGACCCTGTTTCAAAATAAAGAATAAAAATTAGGGCCAGGCGTGGTGGCGCACGCTTGTAATCCCAGTACTTGGGAGGTAGAGACCGGAGGATCAGGGTTCGAGGCCCGCCTCAGCTACTTAGTGAGGCCCTACGCAACTTCATGAGACCCAGTTTCAAAATAAAGGATAAAAAATAGGGCTGGGGGTGTAGCCTGGAGGAAGAATGCCCCTGGGTTCAATCCCTGGTACCGCAAAAAAAAAAAAAACCAAAAAACAAAAAACAAAACAAAAAAAAAACTACTACCTTTACCCAAAAGATACACTCCATTGAAAATACTTTGTTGTGGAACCACTGAAAATGTCAGTATATCACTGGCCAAGACCTCTCAGTAAATCCTCTCACTGCTATGTAACTTAGTTTTAAAAAAACCCAAACCAGGGAGCTAATCTGACAGCAGGATAGAAACTTTGTTTTTTGTTTTTTGCAGTACTGAGGATGGAACCCAGGGGCATTCTACCTCTGAGCTATACCACCAGCCCTATTTTTTATTCTTTATTTTGAAACAGGGTCTCACTAAGTTGCAGAGGGCCTCACGAAGTAGCTGAGGCTGGCTGCGAACCCGAATCCTTCGGTCTCAGCCTCCCAAGTACTGGGATTACAAGCGTGCGCCACCACGCCCGGCTTGTATAGAAACTTTGAAATTGAGACCATCCTGGAAAACTCTGAACATATTTTACCACAGTTGAGATCCATGTCATTCTGGTTACATCCTATCACCCTAATATGAGACTGGAATGAGGATGTTATTGTGCAAGCTTAACCATATGAGGTTTCTTTCTTTTGCTGTATTGGAGATTGAAATAAGGGTCACTCCACTACTTTTTTTAGTTTTATTTTGAGACAAGGTCTTACTAGTTGCCCAGGCTGGCCTTGAACTTGTGATCCTCCTGCCTCAGCCTGCTGAGTAGCTGGAATTACAGGCCTGCCACCTCACCCAGCTCTGTGTGAGTTTTTACACACAGACAAGTTAGTCTAGCCAGACTCACCTGTGGGACTGGTAGCTGGAAGCCAGGTGTAGTTCTGTTCTCCCTCAGACCTGAAGGACAGGATGGAATAGTGAAATATAACTTACTTAGGCAGTTTCTTAGCAGTGTTATTTGTGGGTCAGGGTATGTAGATAGTTCTTAATCAAAGGAGTACTACACAGAAGGGAAAAGGCTGTATTAGCTAAGCAATTTAAGAGGTAGGTTACAAAGTCCATTCCCTTCCTCTGAGGATGGGTACTGACAGAGCAGTCTGAGATTTGAGTTTAACTGTGAGTGGACAGAGACACAATACAAAAATTTAGGTGAGCTATGGAATATGGCAGTTCCTTATCAAGAGGGCTGGTAGCAGAGGTACTTTTTTTTTTTTTTTTTTTTTTTTTTTTTTTAGTACTGGGGATTGGACCCAGGGGCATTCTATCTCCGAGCTACACCCCCGGCCCTATTTTTTATTCTTTATTTTGAAACAGGGTCTCACGAAGTTGCAGAGGGCCTCACTAAGTAGCTGAGGCTGGCCGCGAACCTGGATCCTCCCATCTCAGCCTCCCAAGTACTGGGATTACAAGCGTGAGCCACCATGCCCAGCTCAGAGGTACTTTTATAAAAAAGATGGAGAGAAGAAAGTATATTGGCTTTATAATCTTCAAAGCTGAACTCCCAGCATTTTCAACATAGGGATCAAAAAAAGAAAAGCAGTTTAACCCCATAGGTCAACCTGGCTAAATAGCAGGATTCAACTGGTGATGAGGCGCGTGCTATTCAGGCAAAATCCAGTTTCCCTTCACTGTAAAGGAAACGGGATGACTCAAAAAAATATTAAAGAAGGCCGGGTGTGGTGGCGCACACTTGTAATCCCAGTACTTTGGGAGGCAGAGACCGGAGGATCCGGGTTCACGGCCAGCCTCAGCGCGCATGCGCGGGCGCTCGCGCACGCGCTCTCTCTCTCTCTCTCTCTCTCTCTCTGCCCTCCGCAACTTCGTGAGACCCGGTTTCAAAATAAAGCATAAAAAAATAGGGCCGGGGGCGTAGCGCGGAGGTAGAATGCCCCTGGGTTCAATCCCCGGTACCGCAAAAACAACAAAAAAAAAATTAAAGAAGCTGGGTAAGGTGGCTCACACTTGTAATCCCAGTATTTGGGAGGCAGAGACCGGAGGATCCAGGTTCGCGGCCAGCCTCAGCTACTTAGTGAGGCCCTCTGCAACTTAGTGAGACCCTGTTTCAAA